>CM035418.1:162153361-162165861 GCA_020310875.1 Ceratopteris richardii | reverse complement strand
TCTCAATGTACATGTAACCATTGCTTGCCTTTATAGACTCATTGGAAAGCTTATCTTGTGTACTTTTTATATCTCAAATATCACCTTCAAACATTATATATTCTGTGAGATATTAGTCAAAGAGTGAAGTCCAATTTTTTTAGTAGACCTGTGTAGAGAGGTAGTCTATTTTGGTCGGTTAAGTTTCCCAACCAATACATATCCAAATTGCTTTCTTTTTGGTTTTTTCGAAAGCTCTTTCCATTTACTTTCTCTATATCAAATATATCATTCAAAGAGTTTATATTGTGTGAGATATCTATTAGAGAGTGAAGCCTCTAGGTTTTTAGTATACTTGTGTGCTCAGATTATTTTGGTTAGTTGAATTTCCTAACCAAAACTCATCTAAATTACTTGATTTTTAGCTTATTGGAAAGCTATTTGTCTGTACATTTTTTTCCCAAATATCTACCTCAAAGGATATATATTAAGGGAGTTATCAGTCTGAGAATGAAGTTCAGTTCTTACGCATACTTGTGTGGATAGGTAGTTGATCTTTGTTAGTTGAGTTCCCTAATCAAAACGTGTCCAAAATAAGTTATTTATAGCTTTTTAGAAAGCTCTCTTTGTCTACTTTGATTAACTAAAGGCACAAGTCCATTTAAGTTTTGTATTGAGAGCAGCAAGCTATCGAAGGTGTAGATGTTTGTCCAAGTACTAGGCATAAAAGGGTTCACTACACATTTTCGTTGCGCATAGGAGAACTCATTCTCCACAATTGGTATCATGGCAAAATTGGTGCTGAAGATTCATCAATAGATCTAGAGTTAAAGCAAAGCAAAAGAGGAGCTACAAAACAAGGGGTAGCTTCACAAACGCAAGAGCAAAGGACAATATAAATATTCGAGGTAATTCTCAAAGTTTTTGATAGTCTTGAATGACTGACTTGGGTCAACAAGTAGAGAAATTGGATAAGGATAACTATCCCGTGTGGAAGTTTAGAATCAACAAATACATAATGGGAAAAGGCTTGTTGGGTATTGTTAGCAGCGATGATGCTCAACCTCAAATCAATGAAGCTATGGCCACTGAAGTCCAAATGAGGCAAGCAAAAGAATGGGAAGAGAGGAATAGGAGATTCATGTTCCTCATTTCACAAGTCATTACTAATGCCGTGGTAGGGCATATTCAACATCTAGAGAAAGCTAAGGATGCTTGGGAAGCTCTTGAAAGGATGTATTCAAAAAATACCAAAGCTAGAAAACTTCAACTCAAGAATGAGTTGAACACAATCAAGAAAAGTTTGAGTCAATCCATAGCTGAATATACTTGGAAGATTAAGGAGCTAAGTGATGCTTTAGCTTCTATTGGCACAACAGTTGAAGATGAAGATCTTGTGTGTTATACTCTCAATGGATTGAGAGAAGATGAAATATGGAAGCCTTTTATAACTTCCATTAACTTGAAAGATGCATATTCAGGTTTTGAATAACTAATCCCTCATCTTGTCACAAAAGAGCTTAGCTTTGGTGGCCCCAAAGGAAAGGACAACCACAACCAAATGTTATATGCAGGTCGAGGTAAAGGAAGGAACTCAAGAGGAAGATCAAGAGGAGAAGGAAGAGGCCATAACCACTCCAACTACAATCAAAACAATTTAGAAGACAACAAGGATGCATCAAATGCCAACACACAAGGAAGAGGTCGATGTAGAAGTAGAGGAAGAGTCCGAGGCTCCTACAATTCTCATAAAGGTATAACATGCTATCATTGTGGTAAAGTAGGACACTATGCTAGTGATTGTTGGCTGAAGAGTTGAAGACCAAATGGAGGCAATCAAAGGAGCCAAAGCAACTATGCAAGCACCTCAAGTGAAGGAAGCAAGGACACACTACTTGCAATGAGACACGAGTATAGAAGCTCTTGTGAAGATGACAAAAAATGGTACATTTATTCAGGTTGTAGTAACCATATGTCATGCCAAGGAATTTTGTTCACTAATCTAGAGGTACGAAGTGGAAAAGGATGTGTTGAAGCAGGTGATGATACTCAACACATGATTGAACATATTGGAGATATAAGGCTTGGAGATACAAGTAGAGCAAACGTACTATCTAATGTTCTTCATGTTCTTGCAATTTCAAAGAACTTGATTTCAGTAGGACAAATGGTAGAGAAGGGTTAATATGTCATATTCAATGAGAATGGGTGCTTCATAAAGAATCCAAAGGAAGGCTTCAAGGTCATTGCTTGAGGTGGAAGAGCAGGAAGGATGTTCACTTTGGACGTCCAACATCCACATGATAAGGTCATGTACATTCAAGGTGGGAACAAGAAGATTTTAGAGCTGGACTTATGGCACAAAAGAATAGGACACATCAACATTCCAAAGCTGAAGGACATGAGAAAACTGTTGGTGCAGACCAATCACCAATTGAAGATTTGAAGGACAAAGGATGGAGATGAGATCAAGTTTTGAAGCAAAGAAGATGGATACATTCACAGAGTGAAAGACATGTACACATATGTACATTAGTTAAGACATAGGTTACTTATACTTATGCTTTGATATAAGTTTGTACATAATTGCCTATAAATACTTTTGAAAATATCGGGGCAAGGTGAGAAGACAAGGAGAGACAATAGGAGATCATGAGATTAGGGTATTGAGTAGTAAAAAAATGTCATTAGACATGTGTGAAGTGAGTTGAATTCTCCATCCTCACTCAGTTGTAAATTTCTGAGAAATAGAAGGAAAAATTGCGCCCGATGTTTCTGTGTTTTCTCCCTGTGTGATAGATCTTTTGTGAATTCCTTTTGGAGATATCTAAGTCCATAGTTAATCAATCTATGGCTAGAGTTTGAGAGTCTAATTGTGATCAGGCTAAGAGAATTGTGTGTAGGAACATTTACATGTGAGAAAGTACTCACTGGTTCCTGAAACAGGCGCAAATTTTGATCTTAATGATTTGATCATTTCTCACTCCACAGTTTAAAGTTTTGTGCAAGTAAGCACTTAATCTTTAAGCTGGAAGGTAAGCTACTCGTGGTTAAAAGCATTTGCTTAAACGGGTTTTATACTGAGAGAATTAAAGTTAAGAAGTTAGGGGTGTCCAAATCAACTTCTCAGAAGTGCAGATTTAGACATAGCTGACTTGGTAAGTAGATTTCTCAAGATCTACTGAACCTTTTGAAGTAATTCGACTTGGAGAAGGTGCACAATCTTTTGGCGACACCTTGTGCAAAGTTTCATAAAAAACTTTACACATTTACTCAGTCAATGAGCAAGATCTATGCAACAGACTTTCTGAGGAAATTCCTTTTTCACAGTTTAGTCAAGAAATTGATATTTGGTCATTGATAGCTTAAATTGGTGAAGGTTTTGACTTACTCTTGATATAGAGGTGTTCTAAATTCAAGAGTAGGTTGTTCTTTTGGAGATTAACACTCTCCATCAGTGGTATCAGAGCAGGAAATATCAAAATCAAGGAAAGGAGGATCCCGACTGCTGCAAATTCAAGAAATTCAACAACTGAAGAACTAAAAGGTGAAAGCTTGAAGGCAAAGCTTGAGGAGGAGACTATACGACATCAAGAAAGACAAAAGGACTCTAATTTGAAGTAAAGGTACATATATTATTCATAAAGCTTGAAGATTTCAATACACAGGTGGACACAAGATGGGAGATTCTCTACAGATAGAGAAATTGGATAGGGAAAACTATCCTGCATGGTCAATGAGGATGGAAGCTCATCTTATGAGCAAAGATTTAATAGCTTACATCACAGGAGAAGAAGAGAAGCCACAGTTCAGAGATCCTAGTGTTCCAACTAGGGAAGAGTTAGCAGATTTGAAAAATTGGATGAAGAAAGATGCTCAAGCTAGGAGCATTATATATATGGCAGTCAATGATTACTTGTTACCTCATATTTGAGGTCTTGAAAGTGCAACTGATATTTGGAATGCTTTGGAGGAGCATTTCCAGAATACTACTAAGTCAAGGAAGGCATCCTTATGGGCAGAGTTTACCACCTTTAAGAAGAAGGCTTCTCAATCCATTTCAGACTATGTGACAAGAATGAAAGATATTGCAGATGCTTTAGGTGCTGTTGATGAAGACATTGAGGAGGATAAATTGGTAAGGCAAATCCTTACAGGTTTAAGAGGTGATGACAAATGGAAGCCATTAATTTTGTCTACAGAATTATCACTTGATCATTTCACTCCTGATTTAAATCAGTTGCTAGGTCATATGCTAACATTTGAGCAGGATGTTAAAGGAGATGGTGACAAAAGTACAGGTCATGCAATGTACTCAAAGGACAAGAAGAAAGCTAACAAAGGAAAGCAACAAGCAGGTGAAGATGAAGGTACAACTAGTCAAGCCAACTTCCTAAGAGGTAGAGGAGGTGGCAAAGGTAGAGGAAGAGGCAGAAACAACAAAGATGGAGGCAAAGCTTGTTGGATTTGTGGTAAGACAAATCATTTAGCTAATGATTGTTGGCATAATAATCAGAGTAATGGTGGATATAATCAGAACTATAATACAAGAGGAAGAGGTGGCAGAAATCAAAGAGGTAATTTCACAGGCAGAGGTAGTAGGGGTTACTTTGGAAGAAATGAAGGTAGAGGTTTCCAAAGTCAACAATATAACAACACCTACTACAATTATGCTTCAGATCAAAAGGAAGATTCAACATTGATAATGAATGCAACTTGTGAAAGGTAGAATGAAGATCAAAGAGTCTTCTACATTGATTCAGGGTGTAGCAATCACCTGAGTGGTAATATAGCCTTGATGACTGATTTGGAGAATAAGGTATCTAATCATGTTGTTCAAACAGGTGACAACACAAAGCACAATGTGAAGTCAATTGGATCAGTGAAGGCCAAAGATGGAAGCACCTTATTGAGTAAGGTCTTGTATGTTCCTACAATTCCTAAGAATTTGATAAGTGTAGGACAAATTGTGGAAAAAGGTTATGAAGTAAGGTTCACTAATGAAGGAGTGTTTGTGGAAGACCCTAGCAATGGGTATAAACAAATTGTTTCAGGGAAGAAAGAAGGAAGATTGTTCACATTGAAGATTCAAGGTAATATTGGTCATGCCATGTTCACATATGGAGGACATAAGATCTCTGAGTTAGATCTTTGGCACAAGAGGCTTGGACATTTCAATGAAAGAGGTATTAAAGACATGATTAACAATGGTTCAGTGCTTGGTTTGCCTAATGTTGCAGGTCAACATATGACATACAGATGTGAGGCATGTCAATTAGGTAAGGCTCATAAGCATTCCTACTCCAAGCATGGTTTTATGTACTCAGAGAAGCTTGAGTTGGTACATACAGATGTGTGGGGACCATCAAAGGATTTCAGTATAAATGGGTCAAGATATTATGTGATTTATGTTGATGATGCTACTAGATGGATCACTATTTATGTGATCAAAGATAAGTCAGAAGTGTTTAATACATTTAAACACTATCATGCATATGCAAAAAGAATTACAGGACATAAGTTGAAAAGACTAAGGTCAGATGGAGGGGGAGAGTATTTCTCTAATGAATTCAGTAATTACTTGTGGGATGCAGGTATAAAAAGGGAAGTTACTTGCAGGTACTCTCCTCAACAAAATGGTGTAGCAGAAAGGAGAAATAGAACTCTTGTTGAGTTTGCAAGGTCCATGATGAAGGAGAAAAATTGCCCTAATTATTTGTGGGCTGAGGCTGTAAATACAGCTACTTATTTGGTCAATAGGTTACCATGTAAAGCTTTGCAGGGAATGACACCTTATGAGGCATGGTGGGGTAAGAGACCTACACTAGACCATTGCAAAGTATTTGGATGTTTGGCCTATGCATATGTGCCATCACAGTTAAGGCACAAATTGGAACCTAAAGCTGAAAAATATGTGTTTATTGGTTATGATGATAAGCAGATGGGATACAGGTTGTGGAATCCATCCACAAAACATTTTCTTGTATCAAAAGATGTTACATTTGATGAGCAAGGTACTTGGTATGCAGGTACTATCAATATTAATACAGATGATGAAGAGGTTGTGAGCCAAAGGAAAGGTAAGTCAAAGGTTCAAATAATTGATGAAGAAGAGAATAATGAAGTGCAGGTTGAAGTGGAAGAAACACCTAGGTTTGATCCTGAATATGAAGAACCAGAAACCTCAAGAAGTGGAGAACTTAGGAGGTCTACAAGGAACAAATGGCAACCTACAAGGTATAGCTATGATACTTCATTTCTGGCTACCAAAGATTATGCTTACATGATTAAAACAGATGAAGACCCTTCTACATATGAAGAGGCAAAAGGTAAAGAAAATTGGGAGAAAGCTATGCAGGAAGAATATGATGCATTATTGGAGAATCAAACATGGGATTTGGTTCCAAAACCAAATAGCCAGAAGATCATTGGATGTAAGTGGGTTTATAAGACAAAAAGATTTGCAGATGGAAGTGTGTCTAGGTACAAAGCTAGACTTGTTGTCAAAGGGTTTGCTCAGACATATGGTGTTGACTATGATGAGACTTATAGTCTTGTGGCAAAGATGACAACCATCAGGACCCTTATAGCAATTGCTGCATGTAAAGGTTGGAAATTGTGTCAATTAGATGTGAAAAATGCTTTTTTGAATGGTTATATTTCAGATGATGTATTCATGGAGCAACCTCAAGGGTTCAGAGATAAAAGGTATCCAGATCATGTGTGCAAGCTCAAGAGAGCTTTGTATGGCTTGAAGCAGGCCCCAAGGGCATGGAATTATAGACTTGTAAAGTTCTTGAAAGAACTTGGATTTCAGGTGTCTAAAGCAGATAGTAGCTTGCTTGTCAAAGCAAGTGATAATGGTTTCATATACATGTGCATATATGTTGATGATATAATCCTTACAGGTACAGATGAGGAAGGAATACAAAGACTAAAGAAGCAAATGGAAAAGGAGTTCAAAATAAGTGACTTGGGAGACTTGTCATACTTCTTGGGCATGGAGATTACATATACTCAACATGGAGTATTTGTGACCCAAGAAAGGTATTTGAAGAACTTGTTAATCAAGTTTAAAATGGATGATTGCAGGGTAGCACCTACACCAATGGAGGTGAATCACAAATTGAGTAAATTTGGAGGTGAAGAATTCAAGGACATGAGACAATATCAGAGTTTGGTTGGTAGTCTTATCTATGCTACTTTAACTAGACCTAATTTATCATATGCAGTAGGGGTTTTGTCTCAATTCATGCATTGTCCTAGGAAAGAGCATTGGATTGCAGGTCAAAGAGTGTTGAGGTACATTAAGGGTACACTCAAAGAAGGTTTGTATTATGGGTTTACATCAGATACAAACATCAAGATCTATAGTGATGCAGATTGGGCAGGTAATCCAGATGATAGAAGATCAACTTATGGATACATGTGTTATGTGGGAGATAAGTTAATCTCCTGGTGCTCAAAGAAGCAACATACAGTTGCTTTGTCATCTACAGAAGCAGAGTACAAAGGCATGGTTGAAGCTGCAAAAGAAGTAATATGGCTTAAGACTCTAATGAAGAGTTTTGACACTATACAGAACATACCTATCATTTATGGTGATAACATGAGTTCATTATATCTAGCTGCTAATCCTGTTTTTCATGCCAGGACTAAACACATTGAGATACAGTATCACTTTCTAAGAGAGAAGGTGATGGATAAGGAGATTGAAGTCATACATACTTCAACAAAAGATCAGATAGCTGATATGCTTACAAAGAGCTTGGATGGACCAAAGCTACAGAAGTTTAAAGACATGGCAGGTATAAAGAAGATAAGAGAAACCTCAATTGATGATTGAGGGGGAGCTGTTGGTGCAGACCAATCACCAATTGAAGATTTGAAGGACAAAGGATGGAGATGAGATCAAGTTTTGAAGCAAAGAAGATGGATACATTCACAGAGTGAAAGACATGTACACATATGTACATTAGTTAAGACATAGGTTACTTATACTTATGCTTTGATATAAGTTTGTACATAATTGCCTATAAATACTTTTGAAAATGTCGGGGCAAGGTGAGAAGACAAGGAGAGACAATAGGAGATCATGAGATTAGGGTATTGAGTAGTAAAAAAATGTCATTAGACATGTGTGAAGTGAGTTGAATTCTCCATCCTCACTCAGTTGTAAATTTCTGAGAAATAGAAGGAAAAATTGCGCCCGATGTTTCTGTGTTTTCTCCCTGTGTGATAGATCTTTTGTGAATTCCTTTTGGAGATATCTAAGTCCATAGTTAATCAATCTATGGCTAGAGTTTGAGAGTCTAATTGTGATCAGGCTAAGAGAATTGTGTGTAGGAACATTTACATGTGAGAAAGTACTCACTGGTTCCTGAAACAGGCGCAAATTTTGATCTTAATGATTTGATCATTTCTCACTCCACAGTTTAAAGTTTTGTGCAAGTAAGCACTTAATCTTTAAGTTGGAAGGTAAGCTACTCGTGGTTAAAAGCATTTGCTTAAACGGGTTTTATACTGAGAGAATTAAAGTTAAGAAGTTAGGGGTGTCCAAATCGACTTCTCAGAAGTGCAGATTTAGACATAGCTGACTTGGTAAGTAGATTTCTCAAGATCTACTGAACCTTTTGAAGTAATTCGACTTGGAGAAGGTGCACAATCTTTAGGCGACACCTTGTGCAAAGTTTCATCAAAAACTTTACACCTTTACTCAGTCAATGAGCAAGATCTATGCAGCAGACTTTTTGAGGAAATTCCTTTTTCACAGTTTAGTCAAGAAATTGATATTTGGTCATTGATAGCTTAAATTGGTGAAGGTTTTGACTTACTCTTGATATAGAGGTGTTCTAAATTCAAGAGTAGGTTGTTCTTTTGGAGATTAACACTCTCCATCAAAAACATGAAGTGGTAAGAGGTCTTCCAAACTTTAATAGCATTGGCCTACATGAGTTATGTGAAGCTCTCAACTAGGAAATCAAACGAGGCAGCCATTCAAAAGGAGCAATTATGTGGCCCCAAATGCCTTTGACTTGATACATACAGATGTATGGGAAGCAACCCAAGAGGCATCAATGGCGAGTAATAGATTTTTTGTCACCTTCATTGATGATCACTCAAGAAAGGTATGGTTGTTTTGTATGAAGCAAAAATCAAAGGTGTTTTCTATATTCAAAAGATTCAAAGTTGAATTTGAAAAAGAAATAGGAAGGTCTATCAAAACCTTAAGGTCCAATGGTGGAGGAGAATACCTCTCCAAAGAATTTTCAGATTTTCTACAAGATAATGGGATCAAAAGGCAATTTACTTGTAGGTATACACCACAACAAAATGGAGTAACTGAGAGGAAAAATAGGCAAATTGCTGAAAAGATGCATGTTCAATGAGATGAAGGTACCATTGTACTATTGGGCTGAAGCTACCACAATCGCCATTTACTTGATGAATAGTTGCACAACATCAAGAATACATTACTTGACTCCAAAGGAGGTATATTTCGGTAAGAAACCTGATCTTACAGACCTCACAGTGTTTGGATGTGTTTACTTTATTCACATTCCACAAGAAGTTAGAACAAAGATGGAACCAAGGTCAGAAAAATGCATTTTCATTGGCTACTCAACGGAGCAAAAAGTATACAAGTGTTACAACCCTAGAACAAAGGAAGTAAGAATTTTGCGAGATGTGGTCTTTGATGAAGTAAGACCATGGTATGAAGATAAAGGAAAGGAAAAGATTCTTGAAGAAGATTGTGATGATTATGCAAGAACAAATCAAAGAGAGGTTCAACAATTGAGCACAAAGGTTTTAGGTCCAAAGGCATCTACATCAAATGAAGAATGTTCAACATGGAGGGGGAGTCATTCTTTGTCTCCAAATTCAGCTCATAGTAGAGTCAAAGACGCAAGTGCTACTCCAAACAGTGAGATAGATGCAAGTGAAGAAGAATATGTAGAGGTAATCACTCTCAAGGTAAAGCTAAATAGGTTAAAGAAGAAACTTTCTAAAGGCAATGAATTAAGATCTTCAAGGACAAGGTATCCAACTCAAAGGCTGAGTTAAAATAGTTTCATGGCGAGAAATTTTGCATATATGATGCAAGCTATAAAAGAGAAAGAGCCTGAGACATATGAAGAAGCTTGCACACAAAGGGAATGGAAGCAAGCTATGAAAGAGGAGATCAAAGCTCTCAAAGATAATCACACATGGGAGCTGGTGCCAAAGAAAGAAGGTATGAAGATTGTTCCAAACAAATGGGTGTTTAAAGTAAAGAGGAATGTTGATGGTTCACTAGCTAGATATAAAGCTAGATTAGTTGCCAAAGGATTTAAACAAACACAAGGCATAGATTATGATGAAGTTTTTAGCCCTGAGCAAAGATGGGAACAATCTGAACATTAATAGCAATTGAAGCTTCAAGGAGATGGCAATTATATCAACTCGACATCAAAAATGCTTTTCTCAATGGAGAACTACAAGAAGAGGTATACATAAGAGAACCAATTGGATTTGAAGATGAAAACCATCAAGACTTTGTTTGCAGGTTGAGAAAGGAACTTTATGGCTTGAAGCAAGCACCAAGAGCATGGAATCAGAGATTGGTAGAATATCTAACTAAGTGTGGATATAACCCAAATAGTGCAGATCCTTCATTGTACATGAAGAAGGAAGAAAATAGAGAGGTAAATATTTGCATATACATCGATGACCTCATCATAATAGGAAATGATGTTATAGGGATTAAAGATATCAAAAGGAAGCTTGGTAAGGAGTTTAAAATTTCATACCTTGGAGAGCTGAAATATTTTTTAGGAATTGAAGTTGTTTATGGAAAACGTGGCATCTACTTGATGCAAAGGAAGTACTTATTGGATGTTCTTTTCAGATTTGGAATGAGTGAACGCAAACCACTCACTTAACCCATGGACACAAATACAAATATTTCCTCAAATGATGGAGAACTATTGGAAGATGTAACGACATACAAAAGCATTGTAGGATCATTAATCTATGCAAACATTACAAGACCTGATTTATCTTATGTTGTTGGTGTACTTTCTCAGTTTATGCAAGCCGCAACAAGTGAACATTTAAATTTAGGCAAGAGAGTGTTGAGATACATAAAGCATACAGTTAATCATGCTTTTTTTTACAAGTTTGATGAAGAATTGGAGGTCAAAGGCTTTAGCAATGCTGATTGGGTAGGTTCAAAGGAAGATAGGAGATCAACATTAGGTTATGTGTTCATGATAGGACGCAAACCTATCACATGGAGCTCAAAGAAACAACCTACTGTTGCAATTTCATCCATGGAGGCTGAATATAGAGGACTAGCATTTGCCACGTATGAAGCAATGTGGATTAAAAAGCAAACCATCCCTATATACGGTGATAACATGTCAAGTATTTACTTGGCAAGCTATCCTATGTTTCATGCAAGGAGCAAGCACATAGAGGTCCACTACCATCATGTTAGGGAGAAGGTATTCAGCAAAGATGTGGAGATAAAGTTCATCAGAATCAAAGAGAAGGTTGCATATATGTTTACAAAGTTCTTGGATGCTTCTAGACTCAAAGGTTTTAAGGATGTAATTTGCAGGACATGGTTGAAGATAACTCCCCAAATGAGCTTAAGGGGGAGTGTTGAAGATAAATGTACAAGCTCATTTTCACATAGCTATGCTTGGATAAATTTACCAAATGTAAAGATAAAGGAAAAGAAGAGAAAAGAAAAAAAGAAAAAAAAAAGTTTAGTCAAAATTCATGATGAGTAAAAGATACAACATCTGTCTTGTAGTAAGTGGAATGTAGTGGGCAAAGTGGTGAGTTAAGAAGGAGGCACAAACTTCTTCACATGCTCACTAGTTATAAAAGTGGAGTTGGAGCATGTTCTAAACAAGGAGAGAAAGAGGCAAGAGCTCCCAATAGTCCGATCTGGTCATTTTATCATTTTGTCTTCCCATAGACTCTTCCAGTCGCACCTCATTTTGTACACAACTCTCTTGTGAAGCTCATATCTCAATGTATATGTAATCATTTCTTGTGTTTAAACACAGATTGTAAAGCTTATCTTGTGCAATTTCTCTATCTCAAATATCTCCTTCAAAGCTTATATATTAGGGGACATATCAGTCAAAGAGTGAAGTCCAATTTTTTAGCATACCTATGTAGACAGTAGTGTATTTTGGTCAGTTAAGTTTCCCAACCAAAATGTATCCAAATTGCTTGATTTTTGGCTTATTGGAAAGCTCTTTGCATGTGCTTTCTTTGTCACAAATATCACATTCAAAGGATTTATATTCTGAGAGATACCTATTAAAGAGTGAAGTCTAGGTTTTTAGTATACTTGTGTGCTCAGGTGGTCTATTTTGGTCAATTGCATTTCCTGAACAAAACGCATCCAAATTACTTGATTTTGTAGGTTTTTGGAAAGCTATTTAGGTTTAGATTTGCTTCCCCAAATATCTTCCTCAAAGGATATATATTCAAGGAGTTATCAGTCCGGGAGTGAAGTTTTG
>CM035418.1:162145861-162148361 GCA_020310875.1 Ceratopteris richardii | reverse complement strand
TATCTTCAATTTCCTTGAACTTGAAGTTATCTTGAAGTATCTTGAGATACTTCTTTCATCCTTCTTGAATTAAACTCCTTCTTTGAAGTCTTAATTCCCTTGAGGATCAAACCTAACTTAAAGATCGAAATTAGGAATAAAAGATAATTATCATCCCACAGTCCGATGTCCCATACCATCTTTCCTACATCGATCGAGTATAAAATCTGGTGTCCCATACCACCCTATTTTATATTCACATTAATGTGCAGGTGATACTTATCCTGAAGTCTAAACATCTCTTGATAGAGAACCTTCTCGCTTCAATTCTTGACAAGAACTTTGAAGTTTCAAGCATTACCTCTAACTAGATTTTCTGGGTTTTGATCCCTCCACATGATCGTTTCACAATCTTGTGCTTTCTTTCGGGAACTTGAAAACCTTTTGATGAAACATCCAACCTTCTTTGCTAGGGTTTTCAAATGAAAACCAAATAGAATTCCAAGTACTTGAATTTTCACATATTCAAATTCAATTAATTGATTCTTAACCAATTTGTAGTGACAAGAGCTTTTGACTCCTTGTCTTTAGATTCCTTTCTTACTGATGCTTTAGGTACCTATCCTGGCCAGGACTTTACAAGAATCTCTCTACTGTGTAAGTCTAAGCATCTTCTCATGATTTTTGGATTCGTACCAAAATCCCTTTAAGGATAGGCAAACATTATGTTTTACCTTCCACAGACTTAAGTACCATCTTTACGATTGCAGACTACATTCTTGCAATTCCTTCACTCTGTTTAGACTTGGAAGAGCTTACTCTTTTCACAATTTTCCATTGGATAAATGGAACTCGAGTGAATAATTCCCAAAAGGAATTTTATTTGCCAATACTTGGGCAATCTACAAAGTAGTTCTAATCGCACATTCTTGGACAATCATGGCCAAGCTTGATCAAGTCTGGTTGACCTTGCGACTAAAATAAAGACTTATGCTTTATCTTTAAGATCTTCTGAACTATCTAAATCTTCTTCGCTTACCTGCATAATTTCTAGAGATCTTTCCTTGAACTTCAGTCCAAGCATACACTAATGCCTCTCAGATTCCAAAGCTAAGAATCTTCAATATACCTTTAGGTTATATCACTATTTGGACTTAAGTACCCATACCAAAGGTTTGGGAACTGCTCGGAACTACTTGCTAATAAACTTACTTGAAAGATTCTAGTCTCACATCTAGGAAGATTTGTATTTCAAGAACTTTAGACTCCTACCAAGGAATCATGTAATACTAAGCCAACGATTCATCTTGGAATCTTTTGCTTTCTAGTCCAATGATTCATCTTGAATCTTTTTCTTTACTGGAATGATCTTTTAAAATAAATTCTTGACTTTTGGACAAGACCAAGACTTAAAGCTTTTTTGCTTGTCCAAAAGATATTTCTTTTAAATCAATGAAATAGTTAACCAGAATATTTCATTTTATTGGCTTATCTTTAGGAAGTAACTTAATTCCCAAAGATTACTTTAACGTATCTTTAGGAAAATATATTGATTCCCAAAGATTACTTTGACTTGGATCTCTTCTTTAAGCTCTAATTAGCTTAAACAAAACCAAGCATACTTTTCTCATTCTCAAAAAAGTGCTTAATAAAGTTTCCATGCTTTTTGAAAGCTTTGCATCTTGACTAGAGATGCGGTCAAGGAACATAGCATCCAACTATTGAACACTAAAGTTCAAGTGAAGCTAAAATTTTCACTTCTTTGATGTTCATCACTTGTGAAATCAAAGAAAAAAAACTTCAAAAGTTCCATGATTTTTTGACATTTGGAACATATCAACTATCCTTTGAACTGAAAATTCAAATGATTTAAGTCCCATTTGATTTTATTTGATTCTTATATTATCCTGGGATAGAATCAGATAAATCTTCCAAAGGAATATTTATCTTACTTGGATGCATGATTTCTCAGATCCAAGCTAACGACTACATCTACGCTTGTTGTTAGGATTCTCTAATTTTTCTCCTAAACTTAGAGTCATTAAGGAAATTAAAAAGTAGCCTTATTTTCTTGCCATTCCAATGAGCAAGAAAATAAAACATTTTGACTTTCAAAGGGTCTACTTTTCCTAATCAAGACTTCTAATTTGCGATACCTAAGTATCATGTTTGGGAAAAACAAACTAGCTACTTGAGTTGCATGGTAGCCAGGAGCCTTGCAACTATCTACTTTGCTTTTTTTCCTAGCTATCTAAGTCAAGTTAGAAAAATGAGATAATGAAAGTACAAGTATTCAACTACTTTAACAAATAATCATGCATATGCAAATGCCTGTTTTTTGCATGCAAATGCATGTGAGTGCATGTACATGTTTGCATTCTCCTTTCATGCAACATACTTAAATCAAGCAATTCTTGAGCTTCAATATGCATGTTCCCAATCATCCATGCACAAATATTCTTACTTGCATATAACTATTCATGTGCATAAACTTGAGCATTAACTATCCTTTTCAAGCAAG
>CM035418.1:161870861-162138361 GCA_020310875.1 Ceratopteris richardii | reverse complement strand
AAAAATGGACCTCACTTATATCCTAATATAGTCTTGGACGAGCATCATAAGTATCCTTTAGTTTTTGCATAATCGGATATGAGGGATAATGGCATAGTTAAGAGATAAAACAATCAAAATGTAGGTTATGTAACTTTGCCATCTCTTCAATGCTTCTCTAAAGTGGTAAATTACGATTTTGGTGATGTACCAACAGATTCAAAATTGGAGTTTTAAGTGGAATTGAATTAGAGTTGCTGAAACTCAAATCTTCAACATTATCAACACCACCTGAATGAACTACATTTTGAACATGATATTCAACTTCCTACATGATATTCAATAGTCACTTTTCTATCAATAGATGCCATATTATGTATAGAAATAATGGGTTCTTGGAGCTAATCTTATTCTCAATGGTTAGGATGCGTAATGCCTCATTATCTTCCACCATGGTAGTTTTTTATACCTTGAATCCAAAAGAAAAAACAATTCTAACAAATATTAAAAAGAGTAATGTTGTGATCCTTAGGTCAACCTACATCAAATTTAAGGGCGCTTATATTGTTGAATAGCAACATAAATAGATATTGGCACGAACGGAGAAAATTGATTTCATGGTGATTGTGATAGTACATTTGGAGGCCAAAAAAATATCAAATCAAATTTTGAGACATGCAAAACTCCATAAATATCTTTTTTAAGTGTACAACATGGTGATTATGATCAATAGATTTTGTAACAATATAAGAATGTTAGCAAAGATTCACTGGTGATGTGCCTCAAGGAAAAACTACCTCTCTGATATCAATCCCTAGAGCTTTGGGATAGGGAACGCTCACAAAAAATACACTCAAAGATGACCTTTAGAAGCACACGATAGAGTTTATTTATAAGTGAATACAGATAATAATAGCATTCTAGGGTTGTATGGGTATATACATGTCAAGGGAAAAGACCTCCTTAAGCAAGAAAAAATTGCACACATGATCATAAGTGTGCTTACATGTCACTATCAAAATATACTAAGAATGACTGCCATGCCATTGATAGAAATATTCTTTAAGTATCTCAATGACGTGAAGAGAGCAATTATTTGTTTAAATAAGGAATAAAATCTAATTGATGAAGAACGTAATGCTTATATGTTCATAGATCTAGAATATATCAATGATTTTGAAAGTGGGGGAACTTTGATTTGATACATAAACAAAGGGACAAAGCTAAAAAAAATAAAAGTAATTAAGAGAGAATGAGGTATTCATGGATCATGTAATCCATCCAAATATGTACACATGGTTCTATGGACAATCATTTAACATATATCAACATGGAGCTAGAAATCGAAGAGGTCGATTGACTTATCATCACTTATTCATCAAACACCATGAAAATGTAAATAAATTCAATTGTATTAAGGTACAAATCGAAAACAAGAATACAAGAAATGGGTTTTATAATGATACAAAAGAAAAATTGTCTCTTAGTTCGTTTGGAAAGCCAAACAATTTTAAATATATTCAAAATAAAAGAGCTTGTTGATAATCATTTCGTGAAATATTTTGAAACTTTAGGAATATTTTTCAAATAACACACCCCATTGGCTACACTTTGAGCAAAAATATGAATCTATAGATATGAAACGTTGCAAACATTGCACACAGACATACATACATACATACATATGTACATACACATACACGCACACACACACACACACATATATATATACACACACACACACACACACATATATATATATATATATATATATATATATATATATATATATATATATATATATATATATATATATATATATATATATATATATGTGTGTGTGTGTGTGTGTGTGTGTGTGTGCATGTGTGTACGTGTGTATCTATGTGTGTGTGTGTGATTATGTGTGTAGGTAGAGAGAGAAAGATAGAGAGAGAGATGTTAGTGTAGCACTAGATGTGTCCTCTAGGCTATGCAATATTAGTTGAATATATTTGTGATTAGAAGACTACCCACATAGGGGAAACAATGTAAGAATATACAACTGCAACAACAAGTCCCACAATCGTATATTGATAGGTATAAATAACTTCGATAAAGAGGGTGTGAAAAAAGTGGAACAAGAAGTTCCACAACCATAGATTGATAAGTATGAAGAACTATGATTGATCCCATAAACTAGGACCTTAGGTATGAAACAAGATATCTTGATTGTAAGAAATTCCTTTAAGAGATGAACTAGATACACAATATAGCAGGATAGAATCTCATACTACAAGATTACAAGATGAAAATACTAGGTGTATATAAAGTAGACTAGATTAGACTCAAATAAGGAGCTAGAAAAGAAGAGCAACTAATGAACTTAGTTAGATAATGTGACTCCTTAGGGTCCCAACTTGATTGTCATTGGCAAGATGGAGGATCTCTTTGGCCAAACCTCCTTATATAGATGTTTGTAGATCTTTTTCCTAAGGTAGTTTTGAGTTCCAATTGATGAGTGATGCAGTAAACAAGGATCTTGTACTCATGTATAATGAAGTTCCAAGCTATGTGGAAAGAGATCAATCCACAAAAGGAAGTGGCCCAAAGCTTTGCAAAAAGCTTCAAACTTTTCCCTAGGTAGAGTCTTTATGAAGAGGTGTACAACATTATCATATGTGGACATATAAGCCAAACCAATCTCCTTAGAAGAGAACCTCTTCTTGACATAATGACAGTGCACCTCAATTTGATTGTGCTAGCATGCAACATAGGGTTCCTCATAGTTGGAAATGTGATCTGATTGTCACTGAAGATGGTGGCAGTAAAAGACTGTCCAACACCCAAATCAGTCAAAATGCATCTAAGCCACACTTAGTCAATAGTCCCTTACAAGTGAGTCAAAACAAGGTCTCTAGATATTAAAGCAAGGCATGGCAACATTTATGCTTAGGGTTTTGTTATATTGTAAACACATTGGTGTTATAAGATTTTTAAACTTCTTCATCAACTCTATGATATTAAAATTCATATGAAATTTAAGATAAATTTGAGGTGGTTTCCTTCATGTCCATAACATGAACTCCCCCTCAAGTGATGGGTTCCATGAGGAGTATGTTTTTTTTATCTAGTTTTGGCTTTGCTAGATCCTTTGCAATATAAATCATATGAACATTTAGTGTTACATGGTGGTGTTTCAAAGATCTTTGATGAAGTGACTTGAGTGTGCATCTCGCCTTGATTGAACATGAACTTCTCATTTTCCTTTACATTCTTGTTATCTTCTTAATGTGTATGCTCCATATCATCTATAATGATCCCCCCCCCCCTTTCCAGGATTGGTGATTTGAGTCTTGATTATTCAACACTTATAGCTCTTAGAATTTGTTTTCTATAAATCGTTGATCCTCCTATTGAACAATTTGATTAATAACATCCTACAAGGTATCTACTTAAGGCATGTATATCAAGACATATTTTACTTAACATTTAAAGCCATTTTTGAATCGATTACCTCATAGTCTTCTTGATATTTAGATCCATGAAATAATTTTTTGAAACCTAAGGTATAGTCTAAAAGTGATTGATCACCTTGTTGTAATAATCTTCTCAACTCGTATACTTTTCCTATCAAGTCCTATATGGTAGAATGAAATTCCTTGCATATGAAATCCTTGATACTTGACATAAACTTGGTATTATAACCTTACCAAAATGTCAAGGGAACACTAGATTCTATCCTCTTACTAGAGTAGGCAAGATTATTAGAACATATTTGTGTTTACATGATAACCCAGACTAGGGAAACAATGCAAGAATATATAGCTGATACAAGAAGTCCCAAATCCAAGATTGATAGGTATGAATAACTAGACTAGATAGGCTACAAGAGATCCTACAACTCAGGGGTCTAGGTATGAAGCAGAATATCCAAATTACAAGAACTCCCATGATGGAGATGAACCAAATACAAGATATAGCTGGCCAAGATCTTGTAGTGAAAGACTGCAAGGTGAAAAGATTGGATGTTTAGTAAATGGACTAGACAATACTAGAAGAAAGAGCTAGACAAGAATAAGAATTAAAACTTAGAAAGTCCTTACTTGGAGAAGAAAGTCCTTAGATTCGAATTTGAAGTTGCATACTACATCAAGTGAAGCATTGGAAAATGCTACTATGTACAAGTGAATTATGGGAAGTTTGATATATCTCACAATTACAAGGATTGATCTATGCTGCACTGTTGGACTTGAAATTCAATTTATGCAAGTTCTCAGGAAGCCGCCTATAGATGCTTTGAGGTGCACTCTACTTTATGTGATTGCTATTTTGGATTATGCATTGCTTTATGAAGCTGGTGTAGGTTTGCAGGTGTATGGATACACGGATGTAGATTGGGCTGGTAGCATTCCAGATAGATGATCTACTAGTGGCTTTGTATTCTCACTTGGGAGTGTAGCTATTACATGTAGCAGTAAGAATCAATCCATTGTTGCTTTGTTGAGTATACAGAGGCTGAGTATAGAGGTGCTGCGATGGCAGCATGTGAAGCATCTTGGTTAGAGATGATACTTGTGGACTTAGGTGTGGAAGTACAAAAGCCTATCACCATGATAATCTTAGCAGCATACAATCAGCACCGAACCCTGTTTTTCATGCTAGAACAGAGCATATTGAGGTACATTATCACTTCATCAGAGAGAAGGTATTAGAAGGTGATATCGATCTTGTTTATGTGAGGATAGATGAGTAGGTTGGTGATATTTTTACTAATGCACTTGGAGCAAAGAAGTTGAAGAGGTTTTTGAAGATGCTTGGATTAGAGGACATGACATTGAGATTGAGGGGAAGTGTTGAGATATCAAGCTCAACATGTGATGATCTAGGATGACATGTATCACTTTTGCATTTCTCTGACATGTATAGTGGTCATGCCAGTATATATCAAGGATACTTCATTGAGCTTTACTAGATTTATCTACCGAGAATGATGGCACATTTGTTTCTTGCTAGCTCACTCATTTGCGTTCATTAGGATGTTCCTAATGTACTTTTCTTTATATATTGCACTTGTTGTATTTTTGTTCTAGGTCATTGTTGTACCGTATTGCTTTTATGTAGTAGAAGAAGTAGAATAAGATCATTCTTCCTTGCCTCAATCTATGTGTGTGTGATCCTCTTTTATTGTGAGTGTGTGTGTGTGTGTGAGCTCTCTTCCATATCTCCTTCCTCGTGACAAAGATATGATAGGAGAAGTTCCTCTGGTTATCTTTCATTTGCAGGCTCTAAGCTCATTCTTTTGGTCATCAAAGAAGCAAACTACTATTGCTCTATCATCTACAGAGGCTCAATATAGAGGATTGGCCCATGCTACTCAAGAAGAAATGTGTATCAAGACACTATACTCTTAGGAATAAATTCAAGCATTCCTCACATATTTGGTGATAACATGAGTTCTATACATCTTCCAAAAGAGGCTAGTCATCACGCAAGGACCAAAAACATTCTTGCTCCATTATCAATATGTTAGGGTGAAGATTCTAAGTAAAGAAATTGAGCTTTCATACATCGCAACTGAACAACAATGTGCAAAGATGATGATTAAATATTGAGATGGAGTGAAGCTTAACATACTCAAATCTACGATTGGACTTGAGGAGAGTACAAAGGATTGAAGACCCAGGCATCTTAGCTTGAGGGAGAGGTGTTGGTGCATATGGAAAGCCTAAGTGCTTGACCATAATCTTTGGAATTCATTGAACTATGATAAAGTCATGTGTACACATGTGCATTCTAAGTCTACTTCTAAGGTTAAAAATCATCTCATTTTTATCTATTTTAAAACGATCCCTTGAGGATATAAAATTTTGAGTTGGAATTAGTAAATGAGAGCCAAAACTTAGGACCCACATTTGAATTCAAAGATAAATTACAACTAAAAGTGAGAAGAATATTTAGGTGAAATCTATCAACAAGCATCTTCTAAAATGAAGGGAAAAAATGTACATATATTTCAATGGTTTAGTCTTGGAGTGTGTTATTCCTTGTAGTCACTTCTTGAGTGCACATTATACTGATATTGTAGCTCTTGGAGTCTTCCAACACCTCCATATACTGTAATTTACATCTCAATACATATATATGAAGTCTTCATTATCATCTCTATGTACTATTCATTGCTACTATGTGTAGCTCAAGTCTGTCAACTTCACAGAGCTATTGAAGTGAAGATATGACCTCATTAACTTATCTATTAATTGGATCATCAAGGGCTGAGTTTCATCTTCCACAAAAATTAGATCAAGGCTAACCTAAATGCATTTCATATGTGGATGATTAAAAAATACACTTTGCTTTCAGAATTGTACCCAACAAGTATACATTTCACTACTTTGACATCAATTTTTTGCATTTTTGTTTAGACACTAATAAATATGCAAGAAAATGAAAGACACTGAGATGAGTAAGGGATGGTTTGTGACCATGCCAAGCCTCATACGGGATGATAGGTTGCAATGATTTGGTGGGACACTTATTACATCCATATACTGCACACATAACGTCCTCAAGGCAGAAATTATGTGGTAAGGCCTAACTTTTGACCATATACCTCACCATTTCCATGAGAGAACTATTCTATTTTTCAATGGATGCCATTTTGTTGAGGTGTATACAACATTTTACTATGATGTTTTATGCCACACTCAACCAGAAATGCAATAAATTAAGAAGAGATGTATTGCCCCCCTCAATTGAAATGGAGGGTGTCCATTTTGCATGCTAAGAGATTTAATCCATAACCAAGAATTTTTTCAAGAATATACAAAATTCAGACTTTTCTTTCAATGGATAAACTCATGCACGCTTGGAAAAGTCATCAATGATAGTCACAAAGTATAGGTAGTTTTCAAATGAAGATTTCTACATAGGGCACATACATCACTATGAACAAGATGCAATCTATGTGAATCTCTAATTGAACCATCTTTTGAGGAGGAATGCTACATTTTGCATAGAATAGAGCCTTCACAGACATGTTTAGAAGGTACCTCAAGTTTGGGTAGAGAGGAAGCAATTTTAGATTCCTATAGGCAAAGCGAAATAGAAAACTCCAGATGATCAAAGCATGCATCCAAAGTTTTGCATCTGAGATAGGATGAGAATGAAAACTACACATTCTAGATCATTCATAGATTTTGCATAGTCTATGAGCATATACAACCCATGGAATAAATTTCTTGAAGAAATAATAACATCACCATTCAAGAGACCATGAATTGTATATTTATCATCAACAAATATGACAACCAAGACAATCTTGTATAATGCTAAAGCTGAAAACATATTTTACTTGATCCCTCACACAAATAAGGCATTTAACAATGTGAATGAACCACAATCAATAGTAGTCAGAATGACCTTTCCAACTCCCATAAGAGGATAATAGGATCTATTAGCACATGTGATAGTATTAGGTTTTAGATCATCAAGCTTTGCATCATGGTTGAGTAAGATCTCACCTTTTCCAAAATCCATCATTTGGAATGTGTCAAAGTAAAATATTTCCCTTGAAGAATCTTCTTCAATAGTTACTTATGGTATTTCATAATGATCTTATATTTATGTAAACATTTAGAGCATTATTCTTGTAAAAGAATAAAAGGAAATGATCAAGAATCCATCTGTTTCGAGGTTTGGTGAAAAATTAATCACCAAAAAAAGATCTAAAACAAGACTTCTACTTTTTCCTAGATTATAGGGAGATGACTCATTCATTACAACTAACAGAGCCGTGGGAGCTTATTCCAATTCAAATCAATGTAAAAGAATTCGTGGACTTCACATAGATTCTATATAAAGGCTCACAATATTTTGTACTATATGTTAGATCAATACAAATACACATTTTGATCTTCCACTTTGATCTTCTTCAATCTCTACATCATCTTCTTCAACTACAGCCTATTTGAACATGTTGGTTCTCTCTCTAGAATGATCAAAACTTTAGGAATGAGCATTCATTGGAAAGACGAAAGTTTTTACTTTCATTTGTAGGAAGTTTGCAACTTTTGGTTTAGTAGATTGTGAGAAATTGCATTTTTAAGGTCTTAGAGTCTATTTGTGCAAATCCTTGAAAATTCAGGGATACATTTGTTCAATGGTAAACTTATAACTGAAGGATACCTTGCTTATAAATTGTATTATTATGCATTATAGCATCATAAACCTACAAGCCATTATCCTCTCAGATGATTTTACCCAATTGTAATCAATCTGGGAGCACTCAATGTGATAAGACACATGATTCATCCAAAAATATCAAGTTCTTTAAGCTAGTCAATGTGCAAGACTATTTGTCTTGTATCATTATTTTCCTATTGATCTTCAAAAGCACATAGGGTGTTTTATTGCATCTATTTGAAACTCATAAGGTAGATTAGACTCTCCAAAAGCAAGAATGCTAGTCTTGTGATAGTTGCTTGGGACAATCTTCATCATTTGGAAACTCATATTTCTACTTTCCTCAAGCTTCTCCAAGTTTTTTCAATAGGGACATGCCTAAGTGAAGTGAAGAGATTGCATTGTGAGGTGATACATTTGGTTATACCACTATCAAAGAACCAAGAATTTTAGTTCAGTGTAGAAATACACTACTCATGATAATATATTTGTTCATAACTACAAATAGTAGCAAATACCTATTCTTGATTCTGAAAAAAGATTAGTAGACTCTATTTTAGGTATAGAGGTCTTCGCAACAACCATTCCAAGCTCTTTCTTCTCTACCTCCTTTGTAGTAAGTTTAGGAAAACTCTTTATGACATGATTATTTTCCTTATTGGACTTGCAAAATTATTTCTATTTTTTTGTTTTCTTGTCATATTTTTCTTCCTTCTTTGATTGTGCAACATTAGTAGATTTCTACTTACTATTAGAAGAGCTCAATTCACCTTTCTACTTCTAAGTAGCTAAGAAAGCTTGATCAGCAACATGCATAGTTGATGTCTTCTTCTTGGAATGATCTTCCTACAATAAAACAAAGACTAAATCCTTAAATGTCGAAGCATTTGGATTTCCTTTCATCATCAACGGATGAGTAGAAGCAAAATTAACTCTGATATGAATATGAAAGATACTTAAGAAGAGTCTACACAAGTGAACTATTTGGCAAAAAGAATATACATTGAATCTCCTTCATTCATATGCTCACTCTTCAACTTTTTTCAGAGGTAAGCAACATGAGCTCATTTCATGTCTAATATAATATTGTGAGAGTATCCTAAGCTTATTTTGTTGTCTTGCAAGAGAGAATGTGAGGGATAATAGCACATTTGATAGATAAAACTATTGATGCATGTGCTTGTGCATCTATGCCATCCCACCAAAGTTGCTCTAGAGTAAGTGTAGCAAGAACCATAGGAGGAATAGGAAATTGAAGAAAATCATCTTGAGCACCATCTGTATCACCTTCAATAACTATATTTGCAAGTGTAGTAGGACATTTTTCAACACCATGCTCAATATTCAACACAAGCCCTTTGCAACAAATACATGATGTGTCATGTATTCCCATAATGGTTAATGTTATCCTTCAACACCATGCTCTGATATGGATTGTTGGACATTTTTCAACACCATGCTCTGATATGGATTGTTGGACATCGAGGTCTCTAGAAGCACGTTAACAACACGAGGAAGAAGAAGAAGCTTGGAGAATAACACAACATAGATTGTATTACCAAGTGAATGTACAAAAATAGGTGACCCTTTAGGGTTTTATGAGCATATATACAAGGGGGGAAGGGCGACATCCTAAAGAGAAAAAAAGTGCCGTGACAATCCAAGTTTGTTCATACACATCACTACCAAAATACATCAACAATAGATATAAATTTAAAGGAGTACTTTCCCAATTCCAAGTCGTTTGATACAGATTGAAACACGAAAGTTCTCGGATTTTGATTTGAAGTTAATAAAACATATTGGGTTTAACTTGATGGCATAAATACTACAGATGGAATATAATTTCTTTTCTCAGATAAGACAACAATGGTCTTGAAAATAGAATATATAAAGGCATCTCCATGTGATAGAAAAAAAAAAGTAGAATTTTGTTTCCATCATCCACAATATGATGCTGGATGTTATTGGAGATAAAACTTTGTGATAATGTTGGAAACTGAAGGTAATGATCACACTCATAGATCGAAAAGATTTTATATCTTAGAGAAAATCTACATTTTCACCAATCTCACTTCATAAGACGCCTAATTATAACCCTCTGTATCCACGGTTAGTGCTATGCTCAATGTTACCTCTACATCTTCATGAACTCGTAGACTTCCTTGATTTAGAGAAAGGTTTGCCCATGTGATTTCTGTACCATTTGCTTCTCCCAAAATGGCACTGGAACATTTATGATGCAGGATTGACATATCCACCGAGAGCCTTGAATCATCGGGAGCTTTCATAGAGAACAGCAGACCAGAAGAGCAAATTAGCTAATGAAAGAGTCTCGTAGAGCATGATGGGCCAATGAAGTCTGGGTTCACAAATTGCCGCATCAAACACAGGTGTGCCATCAGGGGTGTATTTTAGAAGCGACTTCCTCCGTTCAGGAGCTTGGCTGGTTGGCCAAAGTATGTGCATTATGGGAACTATCATGTGCGCCCATGTAGCTACAAGGAACAATGACATGCCCATCACCTGTGCAAATACATTGGAATCTGCTATTTGAAAGTCTTCCCGATGGAACTGGAAACGCAACCATGTGGCTGTGCCAGCTGCTAAAACAAAGATAAGATGGGCATAGACATGTTTAAGCTTCTTTAAGATTTTCAGAAGTGGAAATTCCTTCACAGTTTTCGTTTGGTCAATTGAGAATGTGGTCACGAACTTGAAGGTCCTTTCATAGCTGAAGATTGCTTTGACCACTACTGAGAAGTAGTACGGTGTCATCCACCAGAACTGTGATTCATCTCTGTTGCGGCTTTGTAAAGAGTTAGGGACTTCAAGCCACAGGCAGTACCAAGTAATCCTCCATAGAACCAACGTGAGAGAGAGGTAGTACCACATCGTCTTCATTGCTTTCGGGCCCCCTATTGAGGATATAGGTAATCCGAGGCCGAATATAACCAAGAAAGTGCTCAACCAGATAATGTTCACAATGGACAAATAGTAGTATACAGTATGCCAAATAAAGCAGACCTTCAATGTGAAGTTGAGATTGCTGGTTGGGCCAAGCATGGTTTTGTATGTGCTGGAGAATTGTTGAAAAGCTCCCGTGCCCCATCTCTGGCGTTGTTTGATATAAGCTTCAAGGGACCATGGAGTTAGCCCCATTTGCAGTTTCGCTGGCAAGTAAACAGACTTGAAACCCATATTGAAGAGGGCGAATGAAGTGGTAGTATCCTCTGTAATAGAATGTGATTGAAATCCTCCAATCAAGTCCAAGTGAGCTCTTCGAAAGATTGCTCCTGTTCCAATAGAAGAAGCTATTCCAATGCTATCTCTATGTACCAAAACCTTCTCATAGTTGAAGACGCTTGCATCATTCAGTGGATCCCCTTTAGCCAAATTGTAAAAGTATTGAGGAACCTGATGTAAAGCAATAAAAGTTTTGTCTCGTGAGGAGTAATAGCATCAACAATATGGTTGTAGTGTAGGTTACCTGCACAAATGAGACTTCTTCATCCTCGATGATGTGTGGGAACACCTTTCTCAGATATGACTCATGCAGTATCATATCTGCATCTAGAATCACAACATATTCGGCATCTGAATTCTTCAAGCCATAGTTGAGGTTCCCACATTTGAAGTGGTGAGGTGTTCCTGGAATCTAGATACATAGATAACAAGCACATAGAATACAGTAAGACCTTTGAGTTAAGTAGATATGAAAGACAATAATAGCAAGATAAAGAGCAGAGTACCTTTTCACGTCTTAAATAAACAAGACCATTTGAAGCTGCCTCCGTTTGGAGAGCTTGGCAGTAAACTTTAAGGTCATCATCACCTCCATCATCAAGTACAAGCACCCTCATCCGACCAAATGGGTAGTCAAGGGCCAAAGCTGCCTTTATGGTATCTTGGAGGATGTCAGTGGGTTCTTTGCAGCAGGTGATTAGAATATCAACTCTTGGACAAGAGTTATCAAAAGATACATGAATTTTGCTGTTAAGGGGTACATCACTATCATCCAGAAAACCATTGGCATCTTGATTATCTGGCTTGCTTTGCCTAACCTTGCGATTCTCGTCTTGGAGTTCAAAACACAGATCAGGGCGAACGCTTGGTGGGAGAAAATGGTCAGCGATGGCGGACAAAACGTTGCCGGTAAAGTAGAAGCACTCACAGAGGAGCAGAACTAGAAGCCAGGGGGCGGTGGTGACAACCTCTTTAAGGTGTCTTGTATAAAGCATGGCTTTGAATGCCAGGTAGCTGAAGAAGGCAACGAGATGGGACGTCAGAAGGCAACAGCACACAACATGCACGAAAAGCTTACGACTACTCGCGCAACGCTTTTGTGCTCCTCGCTTACATTGTTTCAAGCTTATCTCCTCTGGAACAATCTTCAGGGTGGTACCCAAAAGGGCGACTACATCCTCTGGTCTTTCTCCCTGCACTTGTGGAGCTCTCTCTGTAGTGTTGTAAAGTGGTAACTCCTGTTGCGCCATACTTGCAATCTTATGCGCTGGACATCAACAAGCTCAACTCAGGGTGAGCCGAAGCTGTTGAGTGGTTTCACCCACGTATCGTGTGTGTCCGTGTGTGCGCACGTGTGTGTGTATTCACATGTACGTGTGTGTATATGTTTGTCAGAGAGAGAGAGAGAGAGAGAGACGTTCCTCACCTTCTGTAATCGCATACGTCTTTGATAGGTGGTTAGTGCAACGCTCTGCTCTTATAAGCGTAGGTAGGAGACTCGGGCTCGACACGGAGATTAAAATCCTCTACACACGGTAAACTGTCCTCTATGACGAGAGAGAGAGAGAGAGAGAGAGAGAGAGACGTAGATTTGGTAGTACCAGACAGACAACTTTGGGGGACAGAAAGAGATGCGAGTCTGCCACGCATGAGGCTTAGCTTTTTCTTTGCAAATTAAGTTCGACCAATGAGGTGTACTTTTTGTTTTTAGTTGGCTTCATTTCATTTGCATTGAGCTGGTCTAAAGTCAAAAAATAACCAGGCTGCTGTCTTGGTGGTTGGACCCCTTGCCTCTTGAGGCAGGGGCAAGAGTTCAAACCCTCTTGGCAGCACTTGTGAGGGACATGTAAACTTTGGAATGATGTATCATGTGGCTGATGTGCCATCGTATGTTCTACTCCACGGTAGTTGTGATCTATGTTAACCCTTGTTCGTATGGGATAATGGAGGTCCCATGGATACTATGCTCTTCCTTGTACCGTTACAATTTCAAAGTTAAAGCCTGGGGGAATAGGCCTAGGCCGAACCTCCATTTAAAAAAAAAAAAGTCAAACAAAATAACTGGTTTGAACTCGATGGTCAAACAAATAACTAGTTTGAACTAAGTCGTGCAAAGTCTCTACTCTACCTCAGCAGGGTTGAACCCCTCAGCTTGAGCCTTGAAAGGCAAAGGATCTAACCAAGTGAGATAAAGAGCTTGGACAATGCTTGATTTGTAGAATTGTCATGTTTATATAGATTTAAGTGTTCATAGATTATTTTTTCTTTTTCTGCTCAGCAAAGTAGTAACTTAAATGTGAGAAAGAAGTACAAAAAAAATTAAGGAAACGTACAGAGAAGACGGATTATTTTTTTATCTTTTGTGGTGATCACTTGCTTTTTAAGCTTGTTGTTCTGGAAAACCAACACCGATGGAGTTTTAAGTGTTGCTAGTTATGCTGCCTGTAGGTCTTGACTCTTCACCAACATCTACCTTTTTGCTTTATTTGCGTTCTGCTTTTTCTTCTTTTATGGTCTCTGTATCACTACCTCTGTTTGCTTTCTTCTACCTCAGCTTCACGACCATTCTCTTTGTTTATGTTTGCTCACTTAAGATTCACATCAAGCAAACCTCTCTCTCTCTCTCCACTTTTACATATGTTTGTCTGAACTGTTTCATTTTACTGATCTGAGGTGTCGTCCATGTTTATACAATTTTAATTTCTAACATCTTATCTCTCTGATCTCCCGCTTCCGCTCTCACTTTATACATGTAAATGAATACACACACACACACATATAATCAACGTGAATTTGCAAGTCATATAATGTTAATTTGCAATATTTGATTTGCCATTTGGTTGGCTTATGTTGATTATAATTACAGTTGATAAAGCTGAAATTGTCATGAGTTTTGAAGAATTCAAATACGAAACTTCACGAGTTCTCTTTAAGAGAATTTAACAGAATTTTAGTGATAGACCTGTATTTCTAATGGAGACCAAAATTTTTCAAGTACTATTGAATTTTTCAATGGCCTTACAAATCATGATCACATATGCTACAAATTAGATGCACGCATTCATGTGAAAGACAAAGCACAAGTCAAATAATCGTGATGGATAATATAAATATAGCACGAAGCGTTGGGAATGAGCGAATTCTACATTCTATTGACGATTTCTTACGAAATGCAATTATCTTTGTATACGTAATTCAAAACCTTTAACATGTTTGTGTTTAACGCCCTTGATGCATGTGCAGATAAAAGAATTTGATCCAAAGATTTTTATTATATCTACAATTTAGCCATATCTTCGTCAAGCTATTTCAATGAAAGTGATATGATAGTACACTACAAGATATTAGAGGGCATAGCAAAGCCCCTAATAAAAAAACAGGGAAATGTCACTTTGAGAACAAAGCTTTGCATAAGCAACACACATAAAAAAAGTTAACCATCATATAAGTAATGCTAACCATCATATAAGCAACACTAACCATCGTATAAGCGACACTAACCATCGTATAAGCGATGCTAACACTTATGCTACAAATCTTAAGTAGTATCGGTAGCACCATTCTAAATCAGCGATGCTATTTGTAAAACAAAGAAAAATTTTGATTTCTCCCTGCACATTTATACCACGATCGTTTGCATGCATGTAAAAGGATCAAGAGAGAAAGATAGAGAGAGAGATACACACACGCATACACACAAGGCTAGAAGAGGATTGAGAGAGAGAGAGAGAAAGAAGAGGTATGTATACACCCATACAAACACATACACATATGCATACATACATGCATGCATACACATACATATGCATACACACTTGCATACACACACACACACACACACACACATATATATATATATATATATATATATATATATATATATATATATATATATATATATATTTATATATATATATATATATATATATATATATATATATATATATATATATATATATATATATATATATATATATATATATATATATATATATATATACACACACACACACACACACACACACATATATATATATATATATATATATATATATATATATATATATATATATATATATATATATATATATATATATATATATATATATATATATATGTGTGTGTGTGTGTGTGTGTGTGTGTGTGTGTGTGTGTGTGTGTGTGTATATATATATATATATATATATATATATATATATATATATATATATATATATATATATATATATATATATATATACACACATACATATACATACACACACATACACACATATATTTATGCACATACACATACACATACACATACACATACACATACACATACACATACAAATACACATACACATACACATACACATACACATACACATACACGTACACATACACGTACACATACATGTACACATACACGTACACATACACATACACCTACACGTACACATACAAGTACACATACACATACACCTACACATACACCTACACATACACCTACACATACACATACACATACGCATACACATACACATACACATACACCTACACATGCACCTACACATACACCTACACATACACATACACATACACATACACATACACATACAATACATATACACACATACACACACATTCACATACACAAATACAAAATGCACACATACATAAACACACATACACAAACACACATACACATAGATAAACATACACAAACACATACATATACACGCATGTAAGCAAACATATACACACATACACACACATACACATACACACACATATGCATAGACATAGACATACACACACATACACACATATACACATACATGGATAGACACGTAGACATAGGCATACACACATGCACACACATACACATACACACATATACATACACATACACATACACATACACATACACATACACATACACATACACATACACATACACATACACACACACATACACATACACACATATACATACACATACACATACACATACACATACACATACACATACACATACACATACACATACACATACACATACACATACACATACACATACACATACACATACACATACACAAACACATACACATACATATACACACACATACATACACATGCACATACATACACATAGATACACATACATGCATACACACATAGACATGCATGACATACACATACATGCATACAGACATACACACACATGCATACATACATACACATATTCATGCACACACACATGCATACATACACACGTGAACACACATATGCATACACACACATGCATACATACATACATACATAAACACATACACACACATACATACATACATACATACATACATACATACATACATGTTGAGATATCAAGCTCAACATGTGATGATCGAGGATGACAAGTATTAGTTTTTTGTTTCTTTGACATGTATAGTGGCCACGCTGGTATATGTCAGGGGTACTTCATTAAGCTTTATTAGATTAATCTACCAAGAGTGATGGCACATTTGTTACTTGTGAGCTCACTCATTCGTGGACATTAGATTTTTCCTTATGTACTAATCTTTATATATTGCACTATTTGTGTTCTTATTTTTAGGTCATTCTTGTACATTCCTTTTTATGTAATAGAAGAAGAAGAAGAAGATCATTCTTCCTTGCCTCAATCTATGTGTGTGCTTCTCCTTGAGAGTGAGAGTGTGTGTGTGAGCTCTCTTCCTTATCTCCTTCCTTGTGACATGGTATCAGAGCAAGCGTGGCTATAGAGAGCACGTGGAGAAGGCGACGGTGAAGAGTATGCAGCAAGGCATGGAGAAAACCCGATTCACATAAAACCTCCATTTGCTACAAAAATCGATGTGAATGTAGAAGAACTCAAAGTATTTTCGGGAGTAATCCCTTTATGGTCACTTTTTTTTGTCAGATCAAAGTTTCGGAGCCATCTCAACCTCTGTTTGAAGCCTGTAAGGTGGGGCCCACTGAAAAACCAGGTCAGTTTAGGAAACTGTAACTTGTGTTGTGTTCAAAAACAATCATATATTCCTGATCCAGAATTTCAAGTGATTCGGTGTACTATTGATACATGAAAAATGAGTTTTTTTTAGATTGAACTATCACATCATAGTGCGATAGTGTTCAAGCAGAAGTGCTACTTGTAGCATTTTGTAGTGTTGAGAATTGCTGCAAAAATGGAAAACATAGATGGAATGAGTCAGCTTATGAGCGATAAGCTGGGGGAGAATAATTTCCATGCTTGGATATTCAGAATGACGAATTTCTTGATGGGAAAAGGCTACTGGAAGTACATCAAAGGAGAGAATGAAAATGCTTCGTAGTTACTAGAAAGGAATCGGAGTGTAGATTAGTTAAGAGCATATGAGGAATGGAATCTGTTGAAGAAACACTCACGAATTTGACAAACAGACATAAAAAAAAAGGGGGAAGGAAGCAGAATCAGAAAAAAATCAAAAGCCTTAGTGGAAGGACAAATCCACAACCGTTATGTACAGTACAGAATCTCCCAGGATCAGAGTACGTTACACCGAATCAAATTGTACAAAGAGAGAACGTGCAAAGGAATAATAGAAGGGAAGTGCGAACAAGAACGTGCTTAAAAAGAGCGTGCAGTATAAATAAGAGCACATATAGAAGAGAGAGAGAGTGCGAGAAGAATAGAGAGATATAGCAGATGCGCAGAGACGCAGAATTATAGACAGAAGACGCCATAGATCGCGTATGTAGAAGAAGATGCCAGAGATCGCGTATGTATAGATGAATAACAGAAAGCCTGAGATATCAGGTATTCATCTGAGAGAAAGATGGTAATAAGAAACTACTCAGTATAGGAGAGTTTCTATAGCTTGAGCAAGAAGAGGCCAAGCTCACTTGTACACATCTTCTCTAATAGAAAACACATGTTCATGTGGATGTTTGTGCGTACTGTTTGTATGCGAAAGAAACAGAGTATGTTTTAAAGCTAGTTAACAGTTAACATTTCTCAGTAACCGCATTTTCGGTCAGTTGCAGTTCTTACTGTAAAAGTATTTTTCGGTAGAAGAACGAAGTAGATCTCGCAGATTAATGCAAAGTTTTGTGTGAGAGATAGCTCATTCTGTAGCTAGACATCTCTACTTTTAGTTGATTAAGGTTTCCGGTGAAAAAGATATCTATACACAGTACAAAGTGTGACCGGAAAGAGGCTGTCTGAACTAGTGGAATTTTTTTTTTTTCCTTAAACTTCAGAAAGTGTTTAGTAAGTTAAGGAAGCTTTTGCGTCACTTCCTTACTTCATGTATGTTTACTTGAAGTAATTATAAATAGATTTGAAGTTCATTTCGGTACAATTCCGGTACGATTACGGTGTCAGCCCAGTGATAGTCCGGTGAAATATCGGTGCAACTTTTCTAGTGAAGTTAGAGCGCAGTCTTATATATTGAGCGCTAGACTTTGCTAAGCTATTGATTGATTATAGAGGTGTTCTGAATCACTCTAGCTTAGTTCTTCTTGGACGTGGCATTTTCCGCAGGCTTACTAAGGTTCAGCCTTCGTCGCATCGATAAGGAGTGGTATCATAATAAAGAAATTATACCACATTTCCGCAACAGTGGTATCAGAGCCCAGAGTATTCACCATTATTGGAGACAAGAGCCGGTTAACCACAACGAGTGGAACCAGAACGAGAAAGATTCTAAAGAGCAGAAAGATTCTCAAAAGCTCACCGGAAGTAACAGAAACAAGAAGATCATGGCAGACCACGTTACTATTGATAAGTTGGACAGAGATAATTATCCCGCATGGGTAATGCGCATGGAAGCCTTACTTATGAGTAAGGACTTAATGATGTACGTGACCGGAGAAGAAAAGAAGCCGACCTTTGAAGATGATAGTCAATCAGAAAAAGAAGAATTAGAAGCCTTGAAGTTGTGGCAGAAGAAAGATGCAACGGCAAGAGCCTACATCTATAATACCGTAACAGATCATCTACTACCGCATATTAGAGGTCTAGAGAAGGCAGAGGACATATGGAGTGCATTGGAAGATCATTTCCAAAATACTCCGAAAGCCAGGAAGGCTAGTTTATGGTCCGAGTTTACGACATTCAGAAAGAAGTCGAATCAAAGCATAAGTGACTATGTCACTAAAATGAAGGATCTAGCAGATAGTCTTGGATCCATAAATGAAGAAGTCGAAGATCATAGATTGATAGCGCAAGTGCTCACAGGTTTGAGAGGAGATGAAAGGTGGAAACCTTTTGTACTATCAACTGAACTTTCTTTAAATCATTTTGTGCCAGATTTAAATCAGTTGCTTGGTTTGATGCTCACATATGACCAAGACTTGAAAGGAGATGCAGATAAAGGACAAAGCTCTGCAATGTACATGAAGAACAAAAAGAAAGAAAAAGGTAAGTCAAAAGACGAAGAAGAGTCGAGTTCTCAGGCCTATTACGCAAGAGGTAAAGGCACTGGCAGAGGAAGAGTAAGAGGTTTTGGAAGAGGAAGAAGTAGCCAGAATACCAACAAGAAAGCTTGTTGGATTTGTGGATTAAGTAATCATCTGGCTCATGACTGTTGGCACAATCAACAAGGATCAAATCAAAATCAAAACAGTAATAGCAGAGGCAGAAGTGGAAGATATCAAAGAGGAAGACAAAATCAAAGAGGAGGCTATGGTAGAGGTGGAGCGAGAAGTTGGGGACAGAATCAATCCTACAACACCACCTACAACAACTATGCAAACGACATGTAGAATGAAAGTCATACATCGCTGATGATGAACTCTATTAGCACATCAGATAATGAAGACCTAAAGGTATTTTACATTGATTCTGGATGCTCTAATCATTTGTCAGGAAATATAGAACTGATGTCAGAACTAGAAAAAGGTAGTTCTAGTCACACTGTTCAAACAGGTGACAATACGAGACATAGCGTACACTCAATTGGAAAAGTGAAATGCAAGAGTGGAGCAGATTTGCTAACCAATGTTTTGTATGTTCCAACAATACCGAAAAATTTGATTAGCGTGGGACAGATAGTTGAGAAAGGTTTTCAGGTCAGATTTACAAATAAAGGTGTATTTGTAGAAGATCCCGAGAATGGATATAACCAGATCGTTTCTGGAAAGAAAGAAGGAAGACTCTTTACTTTAAGAGTACAAGGGAACATTGGCCAAGCGTTGCTCATACATGGAGAAAAGGTAATTACAGAACTTGATCTCTGGCATAAGAGATTGGGTCATTTCAATGAAAAAGGAATTAAAGCTATGATCGCAAACCACTCTGTATTAGGAGTACCGAATATACAGAATCAACATATGATTCATAAGTGCGAAGCATGTCAGTTGGGAAAAGCCCACAGGTTACCTTTCCAGAAGAAAGGATTCAAACATGATGAAGTACTCGAGCTTATTCATACAGATGTATGGGGGCCAACAAAAGAAGGATCAATCAGCGGATCGAGGTACTATGTTCTATTCATTGATGATGCAACAAGGTGGATAACTCTTTATGTTTTGAAAGAAAAATCAGAAGTATTTGGAGCCTTCAGGCATTTTCATGCATATGCTGAAAGACTTACCGGACGAAAATTTAAAAGACTGAGGTCTGATGGAGGGGGAGAATACTTCTCTCGAGAATTCAATGACTATCTTTGGAATGCAGGAATTAAAAGAGAAATAACCTGCAGATATACACCACAACAAAATGGAGTAGCAGAAAGAAGGAACCGAGTTCTAGTCGAGTTCGCACGAGCTATGCTAAACGAAAAAGATTGTCCAAATTATCTTTGGGCTGAAGCTGTAAACACAGCTACATACTTGGTAAACAGATTACCATGTACAGCATTGGAAGGGATGACCCCTTATGAAGCTTGGTGGGGAAAGAAGCCAACACTTGATCACTGTAAAGTGTTTGGATTAGTAGCGTATGTTTATGTACCGTCTCAACTCAGACATAATCTTGAACCGAAAGCAGAGAAATATGTGTTCGTTGGATATGATGAAAAGCAGATGGGTTACAGGTTATGGAATCCTCTAACCAAACAATTTACTGTGTCCAGAGATGTTACATTTGATGAACAGAAAAGTTGGTATGCAGATCAAAGTCATACGAATGAAGAATTCGAAGAAGAAATAAAAAGAAGAGAGAAAGGGAAATCAATTGTTCAGGTAAACAGAGATGAAAATCATATGCAGGCAAGTACGTCCAAGAACGGATCAGGTATGAGAAATGAAGATAATGAAGAAGTGCATTCAGATACATATGAAGAGTTTGAACCAAGAAGGTCAAACAGGAATAGAAGACAACCAGAAAGGTACTCGTATGATACGTCATACATAACTCAGAAAGACTATGCATATATGGTCAAAGATGATGAAGAACCACAGAGCTATGATGAAGCTAAAGACAAAAAGCAATGGAAAGAAGCAATGGAAGAAGAAATTAGCGCACTGGAAGAGAACAAGACATGGGAACTTGTTCCGAAACCAAATGGTAAGAAAGTAATCGGAAATAAATGGGTTTTCAAAATAAAGAAATTTGCAGATGGAAGGATAGCCAGATACAAAGCAAGGCTGGTGATCAAAGGCTATGCCCAGACGCATGGCATAGATTATGACGAGACGTTTAGTCCGGTGGCAAGGATGTCAACCATAAGGACAGTGATTGCTGTAGCAGCATCGAAAGGATGGAAGCTAAGTCAGCTAGATATAAAGAACGCATTTCTGAATGGATACATTTCTGATGAAGTGTACATGGAACAACCTGAAGGATTTGAAAATTCCAGAAACCCAAACTTTGTTTGCAGGTTAAGAAAAGCACTTTATGGACTCAAGCAAGCTCCAAGAGCTTGGAATTACAGACTTGTAAAATATCTAAACGAACTTGGATACCAAAGTTCGAAGGCAGACGCAAGTCTACTTATAAAGAGAACAGAAGAAGGAATGATCTACATTTGTATTTATGTAGACGACTTAATAATCATAGGAACATCAGATGAAGGGATTACAGAAGTAAAGAAACTACTCAAAAGAGAGTTCAAGATCAGTGACCTAGGGAAGTTGTCATACTTTCTAGGAATGGAAATCACATACACAAATTATGGTGTATATGTGACACAAGAAAGGTATCTCCTAAACTTACTGAAGAAGTTTAATATGGAGAATTGCAGAGAAGCTTCAACACCGCTTGAAGTAAATCATAAACTCAGCAGATACAGTGGTGCAGAGTTTAAATATATGAAGAAATATCAGTCATTAGTAGGAAGTTTAATTTATGCTACGCTAACAAGACCAGATCTTAGTTATGCAGTGGGAGTTCTCTCACAATTTATGCATTGTCCGACAGATCAACATTGGATTACAGGACAAAGAGTTCTTAGATATATTAAAAGAACTGTAAAAGAAGGATTATATTATCCTTTTACGTCCGACATAAAGCTCAGAGCATACAGTGACTCAGACTGGGCTGGAAGTCAAGATGACAGAAGATCAACACACGGGTATATGATATACCTAGGAGATAAGCTGGTAAGCTAGTGTTCAAAGAAGCAACACACAGTAGCGTTATCGTCAACAGAAGCAGAATATAAAGGACTTGTAGAAGCAGCTAAAGAAATAATATGGATGCAGATTTTGTTCAAAAGCATGGGTATTGATCAAGGTGTACCTAGTATACATGGAGATAATATGAGCTCTCTATATCTTGCAGCAAAACCCAGTATTTCATGCAAGAACAAAGCACATAGAAATTCAATATCATTTCCTGAGGGAAAAGGTAATGGAGAAGGAGCTAGAAATTGTATACACTCCGACAAAGGATCAAATTGCAGATATGCTAACAAAGAGTTTGGATGGAACGAAGACAAACAGATTCAAAGAAATGGCAGGTATAAAAGAAAGAAAGATATATGGAAGACCGGAAGATGTCAAATTAGTGATTGAGGGGGAGCTGTTGAAGAAACACTCACGAATTTGACAAACAGACATAAAAAAAAAGGGGGAAGGAAGCAGAATCAGAAAAAAATCAAAAGCCTTAGTGGAAGGAAAAATCCACAACCATTATGTACAGTACAGAATCTCCCAGGATCAGAGTACGTTACACCGAATCAAATTGTACAAAGAGAGAACGTGCAAAGGAATAATAGAAGGGAAGTGCAAACAAGAACGTGCTTAAAAAGAGCGTGCAGTATAAATAAGAGCACATATAGAAGAGAGAGAGAGTGCGAGAAGAATAGAGAGATATAGCCGATGCGCAGAGACGCAGAATTATAGACAGAAGACGCCATAGATCGCGTATGTAGAAGAAGACGCCAGAGATCGCGTATGTATAGATGAATAACAGAAAGCCTGAGATATCGGGTATTCATCTGAGAGAAAGATGGTAATAAGAAACTACTCAGTATAGGAGAGTTTCTGTAGCTTGAGCAAGAAGAGGCCAAGCTCACTTGTACACATCTTCTCTAATAGAAAACACATGTTCATGTGGATGTTTGTGCGTATTGTTTGTATGCGAAAGAAACAGAGTATGTTTTAAAGCTAGTTAACAGTTAACATTTCTCAGTAACCGCATTTTCGATCAGTTGCAGTTCTTACTGTAAAAGTATTTTTTGGTAGAAGAACGAAGTAGATCTCGCAGAGTAATGCAAAGTTTTGTGTGAGAGATAGCTCATTCTGTAGCTAGACATCTCTACTTTTAGTTGATTAAGGTTTCCGGTGAAAAAGATATCTATACACAGTACAAAGTGTGACCGGAAAGAGGCTGTCTGAACTAGTGGATTTTTTTTTTTCCTTAAACTTCAGAAAGTGTTTAGTAAGTTAAGGAAGCTTTTGCGTCACTTCCTTACTTCATGTATGTTTACTTGAAGTAATTATAAATAGATTTGAAGTTCATTCTGGTACAATTCCGGTATGATTACGGTGTCAGTCCAGTGATAGTCCGGTGAAATATCAGTGCAACTTTTCCAGTGAAGTTAGAGCGCAGTCTTATATATTGAGCGCTAGACTTTGCTAAGCTATTGATTGATTACAGAGGTGTTCTGAATCACTCTAGCTTAGTTCTTCTTGGACGTGGCATTTTCCGCAGGCTTACTAAGGTTCAGCCTTCGTCGCGTCGATAAGGAGTGGTATCAGAATAAAACAATTATACCACATTTCCGCAACAGAATCAAGGAGCATGAAAGCTAATGTACTGGCTATTTGTTAGCATATAGGTTAGCATGATTGGACATATACATGATGCCAAGACTCCGAAAGAGGTTTGGAAGAGTTTGGTCACATTGTATGAGACCAATACAAAGGCATGGAGATTGCTACTCAAGAACGAGTTGCATACATTGGAGAAGAAGAGCATGTCGGTAAGTGACTACACCTTGAAAGTCAAAAGCATATGTGAGTCACTTGCATCTATTGGTATGAATGTAGATGATGATGATAAGGTGGAAGTGTGTCTTCGTGGTTTAGGAGCTTCAAATAAGCAGTTCAGAACTTCTATACAGACCAGGGAAAATATTCCAATTTTCGCTGATCTGGTATCTATGCTGATTATTGAAGAAAAGAATCTTGGCGAGGATTCAAACTCCCAAGGAAAATCTAGTTCTGATCAGGTATTCTACTCTCGCAAAGAAAGATGCAGAGGTAGAGGTTTCGGAGGTGGAAGAGGAAATACTAACCAAGAACAAAGTCAACAACAGAATCATGCAGGAGGAAGAGGAACGTTTTGAGGCAGGGTAAAGGATGTTGGAATTGTGGTAAACCTGGACACTTTGAATGTGATTGTAGTTTGAAGAATCAAAACAATAGAAGGCAACAGAATAACTATGCATCCACAAGTGCAGATTGAAAGAACTTGGAGAAGCTTGTAGAAGGTAGAAAAGTGCGTTTCGAAGCGACGAAGTTTGGTCAAGCCAACCGGCACAAGACTAGCCCTTGAGCTTATGGAGACTCAAATAGACCTTATAGGCATGCAATAAGTGCAAAGAAATGCACTATGTACTTTGGAGCATCAAGGAGAATGAGTCGATACAAAACAGATAGGTTCGCGGGTCCACTAGCTCAAAAAACTTACTATCTATGGAAGAGACAATGAACTTCAAATGCCCATAGCGACCAGCGTGATTAAAATTAGAAAAAATCCTTTTATGGGAGTGATACACATAGGGTTGAGTGTATGGAATGCACAAAAGTATAAGGAATAAGCAAAATATGCTATAGGAATGAATGCGACATTCACCGGTGGTACTTCCTATTTTTCAAGAATATGTAGAGATTGACCCTGAGATAGAAAAACTCCGATTTCTCCAAATGTACTGACCCTAATGCTTTGAAAATTTTTAGGCATACACTAGACACTTATACCTTTCCAAGGAGTCATCTTGCACTCAATTTGGAGCTTTGGAGAGAGAGCAGCAACCTCTGCAAGATTAATGTTGGCGAAGAAGATGATGCAGAAAATTGAAGGAGCAAGACAATGATGGTCACAAGTGTACGTATATTGCTTCCATGTAATGTACAAGTGATTTCAAGTCCTTATATAGCCTCTAGAAGTGTTCCAAGACTCCTACAAGTGGAATTTGATTTCAAATGAAGGTGGGAATGGTTCTTGGAGGGAATCAGTTCACTTTCCTACAATCTAGGAAAAGTGAAGATCTACTTTGATCTACTTTTAGGTGATTTGATTTGCTTGATTGAATGCAACTTCAACCACCACAAATTCGTGGGATTTGGGCTCTATCATTCTACCTTTACATGTGTAAAGCTCAAGGCTTTTACAACGGTAAATGAGCCATCAAAAATCTCTCAAGAAAATACAATAAATGAGCATATGAAAAGAACTCTCCAACGGATATTCTTTCAACGTGATAGCCTTTGATGTAGATCAAATCCACCTAAAACATAATGTAAGCTTGATGTTCCAAGAGCTACCCCTCAAGCTAAAGTATGCTTGAGTCTTCATTCTCTGATAGGTTGAATACCTGCCATAGCTTTGAATCTACAAAGCTTTATTCCATCAAGTGCCTTCGTCATCATATCTGCTACTTGCTTTTCAGTAGGAACAAAAGAAATGTCAATCTCCTTTGCCATGAGCTTCTCCCTGATGAAATGGTAATGGACTTCTATGTGCTTGGTTCTCGCATGAAAAATAGGATTTTTCGCTAGATGCATGGAACTTACATTATCTCCAAATATGTGAGGCTTGGAACTCACAAGTCCCAAATCTGTATACAATGCTTTTAACCATATTGCTTCTTGAGTTGCTATGGTCAAGCCTATGTACTCTCCTTCAGTTGAAGATAAAGCAACTGTTGGTTGCTTCTTGGAACTCCATGACACTAGCTTTGAACCTGCAAATGCTAAGTAACGAGATGTACTTTTTCTATCATCCTTAGCTCCTGCCCAATCTCCATCTGAGTAGATTTTGATATCCAAACCTAAAGAGTAAGGATAGAATATACCTTCATTGACTGTACCTTTGAGATACTTAAGTACTCTCTTAGCCGCATCCATGTGTGGCCTTCTCGGTGAGTGCATGAACTGACTAAGCACTCCCACACTATATGAGTGTCTGCCCTTGTATGAGTAGCATATATCAAGCTACCTACCAAGCTTTGATACTCTTTAATGTCTTCAATTTTCTCACCTTCATAAACACTAAGTTTATGATTCATCTCCAAAGGTGTACCTGTAGGTTTAGTGTTCTCCATTTTGAACTTGAGAAGAAGATCTTGAATGTATCTTCTTTGAGTCAAATACATTCCTTCATCTGTGTATATCACCTGCATACCTAGGAAATATGTGAGCTCACCTAGGTCACTAATTTTGAGCTCCTCTTGCATGTGTCTCTTGATCCTTTGAATGCCATTTAGATCATCACCTATCACAATAATATCATCTACATATACACATAGATAGATAACCTCATTGTGATCCCTTTTGATGAATAGAGAAGGATCTGAGCTGCTAGCTTTGAACCCTTGGTCTTGAAGATATGTAACCAACCTGTAATTCCAAGCTCTTGGAGCTTGTTTCAATCCATACAATGTTTTCTTAAGTCTGCAAACATAAGATGGATGATTAGGGTTTTCAAAACTTGGTGGTTGTGACATGTATACCTCTTCACTTATCCAACCATTTAAGAATGCATTTTTCACATCAAGTTGGAGGAGTCTCCAATTCCTTGCAGCAGCTACACTTATCAATGTCCTGATTGTAGTCATCTTTGCAACTGGTGAGAATGTTCCCTCATAGTCTATACCATGAGTTTGTGAGCATCCTTTGGCAACTAATCTTGCCTTGTACCAGCAAACTGATCCATCTGAATTTCTTTTAACTTTATATACCCATCTACAACCAATTACCTTTTGATTCGTCGACATTGGAACTAAATCCCAAGTGTCTGTCTCCTTCAATGCATCTATCTCTTCGTTCATGGCCTTTTCCCAATTAGGGTTTCCCTTTGCCTCTTCATAGGTTGAGGGTTCCTCTGAAATAGAGCCTTTTGCCTAGTAGATTGAATGCTTCGTAACAAATGTGGAATCATATCCATACCTTTGTGGTTGTTTCTTCTCTCTTGCTGATCTTCTAGGTGCTTGTTTTGAGCATTCTCCAACCTCTTGCATCTTTTCTTTGCCTCTTGACTTCCATAGCTTATAATCCCTTTCTCTTTCATCTTAGTCATTGTCTGTATCACTTCTTGGATCCTGGACCTGTGTATCATGCTTGCTTCCTAATTGATGAGAATCAGAATCAAGATCATATGGTAGTGTTACCTTTTGTTTGTCTTCATCATACCAAGACCTGTGTTCTTCAAACACAACATCTCTACTTGTAATGAATTGCTTCGTTGAAGGATTGAAGAACCTGTAACCCATCTGAGTTGAATCATTTCCAATAAACACTGCCTTTGTTGCCCTTTCATCTAGCTTACCTCTTATTTGTGATGGTACATGAACATAAGCTAAACAACCAAAAACCTTGCAATGTCCAAGACTAGGTTTTCTTCCATGCCATGCTTCATAAGGAGTCACACCTTGAAGTGATTTGGATGGTAGTCGATTGACAAGGTACATTGCAGTCGAAATAGCCTTTGCCCATAGATAATGTTGCAACTTCTTCTCTTCAAGCATGGTTCGGGTTGATCCAACCAATGTCTTGTTCCTCCTCTCTGCGATTCCATTTAGTTGAGGAGAGTACCTAGTAGTCACTTCCCTTTTGATACCTTTTTCCTGCAAGAACTCATCAAACTCTTTGGAGAAGTATTCTCCCCCTCCATCAGATCTGAGCTTCTTTACTGATTTACCTGTATGATTCTCCACATGTGAAAGATACTTCTTGAAGCAATCAAAAACTTCATTCTTACTCTTGATAAAGTAGAGAACAGTCCATCTACTATGGTCGTCAATAAATGAGACACAATACCTTGATCCTGCCAATGAAGGTTCTTGACTTGGTTCCCATACATCTGTATGTACTAAGTCCAATAGGTTGTTGTGGATGTAGCCTTTGTGGTTGAATGGTTGTCTTTGTGCCTTCCCAATCTAACATGCATCACACCTGTTGATCATGTGTTGCTTTGATATGTTCGGCAGTCCTAGAACACTTTGATCCCTGCATATATCCTTCAAGGTTCGTTCATTCACATGAGCAAGTCTCTTATGCCACACTTCAAGCTCACTTAGGGTTTGAGACCCAAAGTTGAATAGAGCTATGTTCCTGGTTTCTCCTACTTCAAAAGTAAAGAGTCTACCATGCTTCTTACCTTGGAATATCTTCTTGAAGCCTTGACATGGATCTTCCACAAAAGCTCCATGTTGGGTGAACCTAACTTGCAAGCCTTTTTCAACTATTTGGCCTACACTTATTAGGTTTTTAGTGATAGTGGGTACATAGAGAACCTTACTTAGAATGTTTATCCTGCCATTGCAAGCTTTGACATTACCAATCTTCTCCACATCGTGCTTTGTGTCATCCCCTGTTTGCACTTCATGTCTATGCTTTGGACTTTCCAAGTCAGATAGAAGAGGCAACATGATTCAAACATCCTAAATCTATGTAGAACAAATGATCATCTTCTTTACCTTCTTTGTGGCTTAGATTCATAAGAAGCAATGAGTCTTCATGTGGTTGATCTTCTGAATAATTGTTGTAGTCCCTTCTATTATAGCTTCTATTGTTATTATTGAAGTTGTGTCCACCTCTACCTCTATTGCTGCCATATCCACCTCTTCCACTTCCTTTTTGTGTCTTCCCATTGAACCAGCAATTCTGAGTGGTGTGGTTGGTCTTATTGCATGTGGCACAAGGTTGAACATTCTGACCTTTGGCTTTGTCTTGCTTTGGTCCTTTCTTCTTCCCTTTCCACTTGCTCTTGCTTGCAAAGTTGGCTTGAGAAATCTCTTCTTGATCTTCTTCCTTCTTCTTGCCTTTCTACTTCTTATCCTTCTTATCTGCATATAGAGCACTACTTGAATTACCATGATAAGAGTTACCTTCCTTTATACTATTGTTGGCTTCTTGATTGAAGAGTTGTCCAAGAAAGATGTTGAAGTCTGGAGTCTGCACATCCATGATGAAATCATAAGCCGTCGTGAAGGATTGCCATTGCTTATCACTTAGAATGCCGTTGAGAATTTGCCTCATGATGAACTCTTCTTCAATCAGCTCTCCAATGGATGCTAACTGATGTGCAACCTCCTTGACCTTGGTAACAGAATTTGTGATGGTTTGTTTAGGTGTCTTCTTCATTTGGTTGAACTCGTTCCAAAGATGATTCTTTCTTGCTTTGGTACTAGCAGAAAAGAAAGTCTCGAGGGCATCCCAAGTCTCTTGAGATGTCTTGCATCCTCTAATATGTGGTAATAGAAAGTCAGAGATAGAGTTTAGTATATACGACCTTGCTTGAGCATCCCTTGCACACCAAAGTGTGACCTTATCTGTCTGCTCTTGTGTAGGTCCTCCTTTTGATCTTGGAATAGGCATAACTTCATCACCTGCTACAATTCCATAAAGATTTCTACCTTGTAAATAGGCCTCCATTCTGATTTGCCACGCCGCATAGTTGTGTCGATCAAGCTTCTCGATCATTGAGGGAAAGCCGTCACCTATCTTGATCTAGCTCTGATACCACTGAAAAAACTTGGAGAAGCTTGTAGAAGGTAGAAAAGTGCGTTTCGAAGCGACGAAGTTTGGTCAAGCCAACCGGCACAAGACCAGCCCTTGAGCTTATGGAGACTCAAATAGAACTTATAGGCATGCAATAAGTGCAAGGAAATGCACTATGTACTTTGGAGCATCAAGGAGAATGAGTCGATACAAAACAGATAGGTTCGCGGGTCGACTAGCTCAAAAAACTTACTATCTATGGAAGAGACAATGAACTTCAAATGCCCATAGCGACCAGCGTGATTACAATTAGAAAAAATCCTTTTATGGGAGTGATACACATAGGGTTGAATGTATTGAATGCACAAAAGTATAAGGAATAAGCAAAATATGCTATAGGAATGAATGCGACATTCACCGATGGTACTTCCTATTTTTCAGGAATACGCAAAGATTGACCCCGAGACACAAAAACTCGGAGTTCTCCCAATCTACTGAAAAAATGCTTTGAAAACTTATAGGCATAAACTAGATACTTATATCTTTCCAGGCAATCATGTTGCACTCAATTTGGAGCTCTGGAGAGAGAGCAGAAGCCTCTGCAAGATTACTGATGGCAAAGAAGATGATGCAGAAAATTGAAGGAGCAAGACAATGATGGTCACAAGTGTATGTATATTGCTTCCATGTAATGTACAAGTGATTTCAAGTCCTTATATAGCCTCTAGGAGTGTTCCACGACTTCTACAAGTGGAATTTGAATTCAAATGAAGGTGGGAATGGTTGTTGGAGGGAATCAATTCACTTTCCTACAATCTAGGAAAACTGAAGATCTACTTTGATCTGCTTTTAGGTGATTTGGTTTTCTTGATTGAATGCAATTTCAACCACCACAAATTTGTGGGATTCGAGCTCTATCTTTCTACCTTTACATGTGTAAATCTCAAGGCTTTTACAACGGTAAATGAGCCATCAAAAATCTCTCAAGAAAATACAATAAATGAGCATATGAAAAAGAACTCTCCAACGGATATTCTTTCAACGTGATAGCCTTTGATGTAGATCAAATTCACCTCAAGCATAGTCTAAGCTTGATGTGTTTTGGAGGTGGAAGAGGAAATAGTAACCAAGAACAAAGTCAACAACAGAATCATGCAGGAGGAAGAGGACAATTTCGAGGCAGGGTAAAGGATGTTGGAATTGTGGTAAACCTGGACACTTTGAATGTGATTGTAGGTTGAAGAATCAAAATAATAGAAGGCAGCAGAATAACTATGCATCCACAAGTGTAGATGCTCCTGAGAAGCTGTTCATGGTTCAACATCACATGATGAATACGATGTGTGTTGGTGTTTCAAAATCGAATGATAATGCCTAGTATGTTGATTAAGGTGTTTTAAATCACATGTCCAATCATGCAGAATGATTTAGTAGTTTGTAGAAATTGCGAGTTCCTCGATATGTTGAAACAGGTGACGACACATTGCATCCTATCGAGCATACAACAAACATAGCATTGTCTATGGAGGATGAGAAGGTAAAACATCTTGCTGATGTGCTGCATGTTGCAAACATAACAAAGAATCTGGTTTTTGCTGGACAAATGGTTGACCACGGATTACAAGTCAAGTTCAATGTTGATGCGTTATATGTAGAAGAATACAAACATGGTGGAGGATTGATCGCCAAAAGAAACAAAGTGGGTAGGATGTTCACCTTAAATGTGAAAATTCCTGAAATGAATGCAACCATGTTTGCAAAAGGTGCAAGAGTTATTGCTAATATAGAGATCTAGCACAAACGAATTGGACATGCAAATCTGCAAAGGCTGAAACTAATGCAGTCAAATGAGATCATTCATGGACTACCAAATTTCAAGGTTTCAGAGATGCAAAAGGTATGTGCAGCATGTCAATCTGGTAAACAGTCAAGATCATCATTTCCACATGACAAGCATGTTAGTGAGAATGTGCTAGAAATAGTACATATAGATGTTTGGAGTCCTACAAAGACCACATCTATGGGCAGTTGCAGGTTTTATGTTACTTTCATTGATGACCATACACGAAAAGTGTGGGTATATTTCATGAAACAGAAGAGTGAGGTATTCACTCACTTCCACAATTTTAAAGCTATGGTGGAAAAGCAGACAGAGAAGTATATTCAGACATTAAGATCAGATGGAGGAGGTGAATACATGTCAAATGAGTTCAACAATTTTCTTAAAAGTCATGGAATTCGACATCAATTTTCATGCAGTTACACACCACAACAAAACGGTGTTATTGAATGCAAAAATAGAACATTGTAAAAATAGCAAGAGCCTTGATGGCTGAAAAGAATATGCCTCATTGTTATTGGGTAGAAGCTATGCATATGGTTGTATACATCATGAACAAAAAACCAGCTGCTGTTGTACATAAAGTTACATCTGAAGAGAAGTTTAGAGGTAAAAAGCCAAACTTATCACATACAAAAGTTTTTGGCTATATTGCATATGTACATGTTCTAGATGAATTGAAGACGAAGCTTGAACCAAAAGCAGAAAAATGTGTCTTCATTGGATACTCCCCTAAGCAAAAGGGGTACAAATGTTCTAACCCACTCATAGGGCAGGTGAAGGTGAGCAGAGATGTGGTATCTGATAAAATGTCAAGCTTTTATGTAGATGCCAAAGAAGGGTTGAATCTTGAACCAAATGACAAAGAAAATGCTGAAAAATTAAGTGCATAATCTCAAGTTTTGAGTGGACCGGATGCATCATCAAGCAATAGTTCCAACTCAAATCCATGGAGTGGAAGATTGCATGGAAATTTCAGTCCAGTGAATTCATCAAATACATCCAAGAAAGGTAAAGAAAATCTTTCTGGTGGTAGTAAAACATATGCAAGTTTCGAAGATGTTGATGGAGATTCAAGCGGTTCAGAAAAGAGTCTTGATGAGGAACTTGGATTGCCCTATATGAAGACTCCAAGAGTAAGAAGGGCACATGCATAAGATACAAGGAGCAGTGACCCAGGACCAAGAAGATCTGGGAGGATGCGGAATCCAGTGCAATGATTGACGTATGACAGTTATATGGCTCGTCATTGTTCCTACATGACCAAGGTAATACAAGATGCTGAACCTTCTTGTTTTGAAGATGCAATCAGAAATGCAGATTGGGAAAAAGCTATGGATGAGGAGATGGCTGCACTTTATGGGAATGATACATGGATGCTAGCTCCATTGCCACAAGGAAAGAAACCCATAGGCTTCAAATGGGTTTACAAGGTAAAGCATAATGTTGATGGTAGCATAAGCTGGTATAAAGCACGATTGGTAGCTAACGGACATGCAGAGACATATGGCATTGATTATGAGGAAACATTTATCCCTGTAGCTAAAAAATGTCTCTTGTCAGAACACTTGTTGCATTAGCTACAAGAAAATATGGACTTTGCATCAGATGGATGTGAAGAATGCTTTCCTACATGGTGAGTTATAGGAAGAAGTATATATGGACCAGCCACAAGGATATGAAGATTCAAAGCATCCAAAATATGTTTGTAGATTGCAAAAGGCTTTGTATGGGCTGAAGCAAGCTCCTCGTGTATGGCATGCAAGGATTACTGATTATTTAACTAGCATTGGGTTTTCTATGTGTGATGCAGATCATTCACTTTATACAAGGAAGGCTGATAATGGCATCACGATTGTGGCTATTTATGTTGATCATCTGATTGTAGGTGGTGATAATGAAGAAAGCATCAAAGAGGTAAAGCAACTTCTTATGTAAGAATTCCACATGAAAGATCTTGGTGTGTTGTACTATTTCTTGGGCATTGAGTTTATTCATACAGAAACAGGTATATGGATGTCACAAGGCAATATGCCTTGAATATGTTGCAAAAGTATGGTATGGCTGATTGTAAGCCAATTTCTATGCCTTTAAATCAAAATTTGAAGTTACATACTACATCACGTGAAGCATTAGAAAATGCTACTATGTATAGGAAAATTGTCGGAAGCTTGATATATCTCACAATTACGAGGCCTGACCTTAGCTACACTATTGGACTTGAAAGTTAGTTTATGCAGGTTCCCAAGAAGCCACATTTGGATGCTTTGAGGCGCACTCTACGTTATGTGAGTGCTACTTTGGATTATGCATTGTTTTATGAGGCTGGTGTAGATTTGTAGGTTTATGGATACACCGATGCAGATTCGACTGGTAGCATTCCAGATAAAAGATCTACTAGTGGTTTTCTATTCTCACTTGGGAGTGCAGCTATTACATGGAGCAACAAGAAGCAACCCACTATTGCTTTGTCGAGTATAGAGGCTAAGTATAGAGGTGCTGCAATGGCAGCATGCGAGGCATCATGGCTAGAAATGCTACTTGCATATTTAGGTGTGGACGTGCAAAAGCCTATCACTATTTATTGTGATAATCTTAGTAGCATGGAGTTAGCACAAAATCTTTTTTTCCATGCTAGAACAAAGCATATTGAGGTACATAATCACTTCATCAGAGAGAAGGTATTAGCAGGTAATATTGATCTTGTTTATGTGAGAACAGATGATCACATTGCTGATATTTTCACTAAAGTACTTGGAGCAGAGAAGCTGAAGAAGTTTTGGAAGATGCTTGGATTAGAGGACATGACATTGAGCTTGAGGGGGAGTGTTGAGATATCAAGCTCAACATGTGATGATTGAGGATGACACGTATCAGTTTTTCATTTCTCTGACATGTATAGTGGTCACGCCAATATACGTCAGGGATACATCATTGAGCTTTATTAGATTTATCTATCGAGAGTGATGCCCCATTTGTTACTTGCCAGCTCACTCATTCGCGAACATTAGATTTTTCCTTATGTACTAATCTTTATATATTGCACTGGTTGTATTCTTGTTTTTAGGTCATTCTTGTACATTCCTTTTTATGTAATAGAAGAATAAGAAGAAGATCATTATTCCTTGCCTCAATCTATGTGTGTGATTTTCACATACATACGTGCATACATACATACGCACATTCATACACACATGCATCATATATGCACGTATGCATACATGCACAGATGCATGCATGCACAGATGCATGCATGCACAGATGCATGCATGCACAGATGCATGCATGCACAGATGCATACATGCACACACATAGACATATATACACACATATATGAATGCACATACATGCATATATCCCATACACATGCGCACATATAAATATACATCACACATGCATACACACTCATCCATCAAAATCCATACAAATCACACAAATACATGTAAACATACAAATGCTTACACACTTATGCATGAAAATCCATACAAATGACACAAATACATGTAAACATACACATGCATACATGCATGCACACACACATGCATATAACACACACACATACACTTACATACATATTCATATCACAGAAACATGCATACACACATGCATACATACAAATGCATACATATTGGCATACATGCATTCACACACACATGCACATACATACATACACATCACACACATGCATACACACACATTCATGCACACATACATACATACGTGCATATACACATGCATACATACATGCATACATAGACACATACATGCATAGACACACACATGCATACATACATACACATGCATACACACATGCATACATACATACATACATACATACATACATACATACATACATACATACATACACACACATGTATGCATATATACATACAATCACATAAACACACATGCACGTACATACATACACATCTCACACCCAAACGCATACATACACACACACATGCATGCATAAAGCACATCAAACACACACACATACATACATAATAGGACACACACATGCATACATGCACATGGATTCACATATGCATACATACTCACATGCATACATGCATGGATACATACACATGCATATGTCACTCAGACATGCACATACATACATACACATCATATACATACATACACACATACATACAAATATACATACATGCCTATATCACACACATGTATACATATATATGTGCATATACACATGCATACACTAATACATGCATAGTACACATACACACATGAATACATACATACACATATGCATACACACACATGCATACATATATACTTACATATATGCATATAGGTATGCACACACACACACACACACACACACACATATATATATATATATATATATATATATATATATATATATATATATATATATATATATATATATATATATATATATATATATATATATATATATATATTCACACATGCATACATACACATGCACATACATACATATCACACACACATGTGCATACATACATACATACACTCATGCACATACATCGCACACACACATGCACGCATACATACAAATGCATACACATACACATGCATATATACATACATGGATAGATACATGCATATACACACACATACACATACATACATACACATCACACACACATAAATGTATGTATATGTATGTATGTATGCACACACACACACACACATATATATACATATATATATATATATATATATATATATATATATATATATATATATATATATATATATATATATATATATATATATATATATATATATATATATATATATATATATATATATATATATAATCCACATTTATTCATATGTGCAGATACATGGATGGTAGTAGAGAGCACACCGTGAAACTTACTCTCATGAAGAATCTTATGAGAGGCAAAGTTCTACCTAATTTCTTACAGGATCGGATGTCATGCATGGGTACGTAGACATTCTTGATAAGGAGTTAGATTATATTGTATAGATGCTTACTCAGTTGAAGTATTTTGATGGCGATACACCACAATGTGTTCTCCTTGTCAAGAGCTCCACGATGAGATCCTGAGAGTAGAAAACTGATCTCCTAGCACCACATACAGGCGTGTAAATTTTCATAGCATTTGGTTCAGTAGATTTGGAGAAATCTGAGTTTTTCTGTCTCAGGGTCAATCTCTACATATTCTTGAAAAATAGGAATTACCACCGGTGAATGTTGCATTCATTCCTATAGCATATTTTGCTTATTCCTTATACTTTTGTGCATTCTATACACTAAAAGCTATGTGTATCACACCCATAAAAGGAGTTTTTCTAATTGTAATCACGTTGGTTGCTATGGGCATTTGAAGTTCATTGTCTCTTCCATAGATAGTAAGTTTTTGAGCTAGTCGACCCGTGAACCTATCTGTTTTGTATTGACTCATTCTCCTTGATGCTCCAAAGTACATAGTGTGTTTCTTTGCACTTATCACATGTTTATAAGGTCTTTTTGAGTCTCCATAAGCTCAAGGGCTGGTCTTGTGCCGGTTGGCTTGACCAAACTTCGTCGCTTTGAAACGCACTTTTCTACCTTCTACAAGCTTCTCCAAGTTCTTTCAATTTTTGTCATGAATTCCTTTTCCTCATCTTGCTCAATATGACATATATGGGTAAAGGTGTACTCAATGCCTTTCCACCTTGCATATTGAACCTGTGAAGTACTTTGGATATGTACTCACTTTGAGACAAGTATATGTATCTTTTACTCCTAGCATAAGTAATGTGCATCCGAATAATATGTTTGGCATCCCCCAAATGTGTCATATCAAATGTCTCACTCAACTTCTTTTTGAGAGTTGACAAGTCATAAGAGGACTCCCCAGCAATCAACATATCATGGACATAAAGTATCAAGCATATCAAGTTGCCATGTGAGCATGTCTTTGTGTAGAGACAATTGGCATTGCTTTGAGAATAGCCTTCTAACTTCATAAAAGTATCAAAAATTTTGTAGCATTGTCTAGGGGACTATTTAACACTAGTGTTGTACCAAAATAGGACACTATAGTGTCTCTTTTTTCTAACAAATCAAAAAAATTCACAAATACTAATCAAATAAAATTTTGAAAAAACCTTAAAGCCCCATAAAAGACCTATACCTATATACTCTATAAAAAAGATATATTTTAAAAAATAACCTTTATTGATAACTCAAGGTATAGAAATTATTGAATATGGTTCAAAAAATTGTTTTTCTATAGACTTATATATGAGAAGAAAGAAATATCTCCATACAAAGAATTTCCCTCCTATTGGAATGTTAATTTATTGTCATATAATCATTTAAGACAAGTCTTGGAACTAGAAAAATCATTTTCATAATAAAAAGATTACTACAATATAGGGTGCTCATTATATAGTTATACACTTTAGGAGTCGTCTCTATGATATGGACTCATAACAAAAACTAAAATGTTTGGTGTTTTATTTTAAAAACCATCATATAGTATCATAAAGATATGCCACATGTCTTTGAACCAATAATATTTGTATATATCATACCGCTAAAAACTCGATATTTCATTGAATAGCCATATTTTGCTCTGTCGAGAATAAAAATTCATCCAAAAAAATAGGTTTCCTCAATGATAAAAGGTATATATTATCAATCCAAATAGTTCTATATATGCTAACCTGTTGCATAGTTACATTTATAAATGGTTCCTTCTAGTAATGTAAAAAATTCATTAAATAATGCTCTTTTTCAGGACATTAGACACTAGTGTTAAGTCCATATAAGCTCTTTTTGAGCTTATAAACTAGAATTTCTTTGCCAAGAACTACATAACCCTCTCGTTGTTCCATATAGATCTCATCTATAAGATCTCCATGCAAGAAAACAATTTTCACATCGATTTGGACTAGCTCTAAGTCCTCCATTGCCATGAATCCAAGCAACATGCATAGGGCAGTCATCTTGACCACTAGGGAGAAGGTTTCCTTGAACACCATGTTGGTTCTTAAAAACCTTTGCAACAAGTCATGCTTTATACTTTGGAGAAGCACTATCTAATGTGAATTTCAGCTTATATACCCATTTATATGGTAAAACTTTTTATGCCCTTTGCTAAAGGTACTAAATCCCAAGTACCATTCTTGTGAATAGAATCCAACTCACTCTTCATGGAGCCCTCCCACTTGACATGATCTGTTGTGTGCATAGCTTCTTTGTAGTAAGAAGACTCACCAGCATCTATTATCATAACAAAATCCAAACCTGGAACATATCTATCAGGTGGATGTGAGACACGTGTAGAGTGTCTTAATGATTGCTGAACAAGAACATTTGCAGAATGATCTTATCGGACATTCTCTTGAGCATACACATGTGCAACATTTTATGCATGCTAACTAGAGGACTAGTATCCTAAAAAACCACTCTTCTTACTTCAACCTCCTTAATGGGTTGTTTATGCATCTTAGACTCAGTGAAAATGACATCACTACTTCTAATCAGTGATTGTGTTTCATGATACCATAAGCGATATCCAAATTTTCCTTCTCAACCATATCCAAGAAAAATGCCTTTCTTTGACTCATGGTCCAACTTTTATCTAAGATTCTTGGGTATATGAACATATGCTTCACACCAAAAACTAGAAGATGATCATGATATGGTGGTTTCCCTATCCATAACTCTTGTGCCACTTTCAAACCTTCGGCACCACTAGGCGAAAGGTTAATCACATGAATTGCACTCAATACTACTTTTGCCCAAAAGCCTTGTGAAAATTTTGCATGATGCAACATAGAAACTACTGTATCTTGAATAATTCTATTCATCCTTTCAGTTACACCATTTTGTACTAGGGTATAAGGAGCTGTAGATTCTCTACAAATTCCTCTAGACTGAAAAAAATGTTGAATTCATGTGAGGTATACTCAACCCCATTATTTGAACTGTAAAGCCTTAAGCTTAGTTCCTTTTTCAATCTCAATTGAAGCAAGCCATTTTTTGAAAGTAGGGAATACCTCATCCTTTGCTTTGATAGGATATACTGAGACTTTTCTAATAGCATCATCTCTTAAAGTTACAAAATAAAGAGAACCACCTAATGAACTTGTGCGCATAGGACCACACACACCTATATGAATGAGATTTAAAGGTTGCATTGAATTACCTAATGTATGGCCCAAACATCCATGCCAAATACAAGCCATAGGATGTTCATTAATAGCTAACAAGTGTTCTTTTTGTGATACAAATAGAGGATAAAGTGAGCCAACTTTGCTTCCTTTTGCAATAACCATATTTCCCTTTGATATGCAAAAGGGCTGAGAATAGAAGACCACCTTGTAACCAAGGTCATCAAGTTGACCAATTGACATCAAGTACATGATAACTAAGGTACATGGCGTACATTATGCATAGTAAATTTTGAACCATCAATGAGCTGCACAACCACATCTCCAATCCCTACAACGTCATAGAGGTAAGAGTCACCAAGTCTCATAGAACCAAGAGACTTTGCTGCATAATTAGAGAACCATTCTCAGTGTGGTGTCACATGAAAAGAAGCACAAGAATCTGGTAGCCACATGTGGGAAAGAGAATCAACCATAAGAGCTTCAGTTGGCATAGTGCTATCGAGTGTCAACACATCAACATCATCAAATAGCATTAATTTCTTCAATCCTCATATGCTATTTAACATGCCCATCAACATTGTGTCCTTTACCTTTAGTATTCTTTAATGCATAACAATCTTTCTTCATGTGTCCTTTCTTATGACAATAATGGCATTCGATATCCCTCTTCCTTGATTTACTTCTACTCTTTTTTGTTAACCATTCTTTTCCTTGTTCTTGCTCTTGCCATGTTGCTGATTCTTTCCTCGATAAAAATCACAAACATAATATGCATCTTCACTCTGAGTTCCAACCATAACTTCTTCCAAAGCTCCTCTACACTTTCACATTCTAATACTATAAAGTAAACAGTTTCTACCAGGTGCAATCGAATTGTAGACTTGGCTATTTCATCTAACTCATCCCAACCATCTTCATCCATGTCAACAAGCTTCTTTGAGATTCCATTTACTAGCTTCCATTTCCTCCTTTGAATTAACACATCTTTAATGTGATTCTTCCATAGAGCAAAGTTTGTGCCATCAAATTTTTGGATCTCAAAATGGTCTTTGCCCTACAAGTTATAGCTCCTCCTCGGAAGGCTGGCACTAGACCATGATCCACCAAAGGTGCTTGGGGCCTCTGATGCCATGGTGGTAGAGAACTAAATAGAATTATAATGGAGCTAGAAGAGTCAAAACACCACTAAGTCTCAAAGAAGGATGACGAAGTGTTAGATTGAGGAAGAGAATTTAGTATTCTTCTTAGAAAAATGAATTAAGGAACAGTAATGACCAACCAAAAGGATTATGTAAGAATAAATTTTCTCACACCAATAAGTGTATCAAGGAGTAAATAGACCATTGTATAACTCACAAAACCAAAAATCTTAAAAAAAAAATCTAGAGTATCCTCTATAAAATGAGCATATGACGAGTGTCAAAATCTCATAAAACTACAACTACTGACTTGTTTACCTGCATAATGAATCACTGACTCCATTGCATATAATGAGTTACCCAAAAGAAGCGAACTAGGCTTATCGAGCACCTATGAACAACTATCATATATCTCCTATGGTGAGGCCAGGTAAGTCTTCCACCTGAATCATCAAAGAGACCCCGACATCTACATGTCTCCCAATTAAGAAAACATCACCACAACCCTCTTTATCAAACATAAAAGGCTTTATACAAAAACATAACCACTATATCAATGAACACATGGACGTACATAAGCGATATCCACAAAAGTGTACATAGTGTGTATGTGCTCAATATATGCAATAAAATGGCACTAAAAGGCTGAATTCACTAACCAAAGAGTGGCCGACAACACCTGCAAGTCTTTGTCAACTCTGTTCTTTAGGCTAAAAAAACTATAGATTAACAAGTATGGTGTCAACTATGGTGTGCTCCCACCATAACTAAAACCTTTCAAGAAACCTATAGATTAACAAGTGTGGCTGAAGACATAGCACCAAAAGATGAACATTCATTGTCAAAGAAGTACAAAAAAAAATCTTCTTGATGTTCTTGGACATCCATGAAGAGAACTATGCATGAAAGTTCTCCAAAATGACTCCGAAATTCACCCCAAAAATGCTTCAAAAATAGGCTTTGAAGGCAAAGAAGGAAGCTTTGAGGGCCCAACACGTGTTGAAGATAATGTGAACCTTATTCTTTCCCCTTCTTCAAGCACCACAAGAGTGTAGCTTAGTGGCAAGAGATTGCCACGGTTAAGCAAGCTCGGGGGGGAACAATACTATGATGGGTGACCTCCCGGGAAGTACTCAGAACCTCTATCTTCCTTGATCGTTGAGGTCCTCACTCGGACTAGCCAATGGCATTAGGTGACTTTAGTGACTCGGATGACAAGATATGCCAAGGTCTATGCCTTGGTCGCTGCTTCAATCCCAAGCCTTGGGTGGGTGGGTAGGTGCTTGCTTCGCTCGCACAAAAGGAACAAAGATTTTGCATCAAAATGCTCTTATACCAGTGAAGTATTTTGATGGCAATACACCACAATGTGTTCTTCTTCTCAAGAACTCCATGATGATATCCTCTGAGTAGAAAATAGAGCTTTTAGCATCGCACATGGTACTCCGCACAAAGGCTGTAGAATACAAAGAAAAACATAGTACATATGGAGCATGAACATAGACTTCTTAGGTGTTACAAATGCAATCAAACTTAGAGTGTGTGACTGACCAAGCCACTAGATGTTTTTATTAAAGAACGTATACAAAAGTGTCCGATGGCCATTTGGCCTTTCACATGGACACTAGCGATAAAATGAGTGGCAATAGGAAGGTTCCTCTGTTGATCAATTTGTTGGAGGACAACCTTCCACAGACACATATGTTTTCTTACTATAACTTATTGCTTTTAAAAAAGTTATAACATAAATGGTTTTAATCATTTTTTTTCTAGGAGATCTATAACACCTCCACCTCATGAGAGCACAACATAGGTACCTATGTGCACATGCATAGGTAGCTTAGGGTTAGGGTGCGTCATATCTCTTGATGGAAGTATTGTGCACATCAAAGATGGATAAGAGTTCAAATCATGAATGAGAGCTCTGTATCATTCTTACATCAGAGTTTTTCACTTAAAATGGGCATAAGTATAAATTTTTCATTCAAATTGAAATATACTTTTGTCATATGGAGTATCATATTTGAGTTATGACTTAGAGGTGAGAACCTCCTCTTATACATGTTGGGTGTGCTACTCACATGAGTGCCAAGTGGCACTCATATGAGATGCATTGAGCATTTCCCTTTATGGGTAATGAATGAGAGAGAGAGGAATATTAGATCTCCATGTGGTTGGGAGGTTATTTCATCAAAGAACTCCATGCATCGTCTGTTAGAGAGTCAAGTTCATCTTCGCATCCAAGTATGTGCAGAAGTAACCTCAAAATGAAGGGATTCATTGGGAGTTTCCACCATATTGGTATTAGAGCCAGGCTGCACACGATAGAGCTGGGCGCTATGCGAATGGAGCCGAAGGACACCAGGAGCGGAAGAGTGATTTACACTAGGCCCTACAATAGTGTGTGCAACCGTTGGGGGTTCCCCCTCTTCCCCTCCTCTTAGGTGATGCAATGAAGCTTCTTATCCTCATTTTATAGTGCTAAAACGTGGCTGCAAGCACGCATGTGGGATAAAACTACTCCATTGACACCTGTTTTTGAGTTTTGCTGAGAGGACCAAGTGAAGAAGGAGGAGGTAAAGTGAAGCTCATTTTTGAGTTTTTTTTTCCAAATTGGGGGGAATAGAATATATGGATTGGATCAAAATTTTAGCAAGATAATGGTGCACACATGTATTATGGGATGTGGATAAGGGCTATGGGTCATGGGTTTGTCTTGAAGAGTTTCAAGTTCTCAGTTATGGGTTCTCAAAGTCACCCTTCCATGAAGATTATGTTGGTGCAAGGCAATCAAAAATTGAAGTTTTAATGGAGGTTTGGAAGTCAAGGACTGAAGAAAAGTTCAAGTTATGAAGCATGGAGAAAGTGCATATTCAGAAGATGAAGATGTGTACACATATGTACATTAATTTAGAGATAGCTCATATATATCTTTTGTATGGTCATAAGCTTGTACATATGTGGCTATATATATAAGTAAAAAGTCAGGGAAAATATGAAAAAGCATGTGAATAGAGAAATTGGTAGTTGTATGAGTCATTAGACATCTTAGGAGTGAGTAGAATCTCTCTCATCACTCAGTTGTAAAATTCCTTCAAAAATGAAAGAAAATTGCGCCCGATGTTTCTGTGCATTCTCCTTCTGTGCTTGATCATTTCAAGAATCCTTTTGTAGATGTCTAAGTCCATAGTTAATGAGTCTATGGTTAAAGTTGTTGGAGATAGACGTCTACGGAAGCACGCGAACAGCACATGGAAGAAGAAGAAGCTTGGAGCACAAACACACAATACTGAATGTATTACTAGAGAATGTACAAAGATAAGTAGCCCATTAGGGCAATAGGCATATATACAAGCCGGGGGAAAAAACCTCCTAAAGAGGGAAAAAAGTGTCTCGGCGGTCCTAGTGTGTTCACACACATCACTACCTAAATATATCAACAAATCCCCCCTGGGAGTGATGCGGTGAACAAGGAGCTGGCACTCATGTATAAGGAAGTGCCAAGCTATGTGGAAATCACTCCACAAAAGGAAGTAAGCCCAAAGCTTTGCGGAAAGCTTCAAACTTCTCCCTAGGCAGAGCCTTCGTGAAAAGGTCTGCAATGTTCTCCTGCGTGGGCACATATGCCAAGCTGATCTCCCCAGCAGAGAACCTCTCCCTGACATAGTGATAATGCACCTCAATGTGCTTAGTGCGAGCGTGGAACACAGGGTTCCTCACAACTGCCAATGCGCTCTGGCTGTCAGTGAAGATGGTGGTGGTAGAAGACTGGCCAACACCCAAATCAGCCATAAGGCGTCTGAGCCACACACACTCAACAGTCGCTGTGAAAGCTGCCCTATACTCAGCCTCACAACTGGAAGTGGCCACAGTAGGCTGCTTCTTGCTCAACCAAGATATACATGAGCTACTAAGCATGAAGCAAAAACCACTGGTGGACACACAAGTGTCATAGCAACCAGCCCAATCTGAGTCAGAAAAAGCATGCAAATCTAGCGGTAGTGATCCCCCCTTGGGATAAAACAGCCCAAGTAGTCGAGTACCACTCAAGTAGCGAAAGATGCGCTTAACCTCCTTCCAATGCGTGACTCCTGGGCGATGCAAACCTGCTCATCTGTGAGACAACAAATTGAATATCTGGCCGAGTAATGCATAAGTAAATCAAGCATCCAAAAGCCAGCTGATAGAGAACAACATCAAATGCATCTCCAGCATCATGAAGACTCAATCGTAAACCTGTCTCCATAGGAGTGGCAATAGGCTTACAGTCTTCAAGGCCAAAATGCTGCAATAATGTGTCAATATATTTCGTCTGACACAAAGCCATTCCACCATCAACTTGCATAAACTGAATGCCCAAATAGTGATGCAAATGCCCCAAATCAGACATCTCAAATGAGGATGCAAATCAGCCTTGAAATCAGCAATATGCTTCTCAATAGGACCAGTGAGCAGCATGTCATCTACATAGACAACAATGATCAGAAGCACATCATTAGCACGCTTAACATATAAGGTGCTTTCAGTTGGACTGTTCACAAAACCATGTGCAACCAGATAGGCATGTATCTTCTCATACCAAGCACGTGGTGCTTGCTTTAAACCATATAATGCCTTCTTTTAACTTGCACACCTGGTTTTCATGCCCTTTCTACACAAAGCCATGGGGCTGAAAAACATACACTTCTTCATGTAAGTCACCATTCAGAAATGATGTTTTAATGTCCAACTGATGTACATTCCAACCATGATGGGCTACAAGTGCACAAATGCTCCAAACAGTAGTCATACGGCATGTAGGTGCAAAGGTCTCATCAAAATCAATGCCTCTTTTCTGCGCATAACCCTTTGCAACAAGCCTAGCCTTATACCTGTCAACTGTACCATCAGGTTTACGCTTGAGCTTGTATACCCACTTAGTGCCAATGGCCTTCTTGCCAGGAGGCAAGTCACATAAAGACCATGTACCATTCTTCATTATAGCATCATATTCAGATTGCATGGCAGCCATCCAATTTTCTGAATTCTGTGCTTCATCAAAAGAAACAGGCTCATTCTCATCACAGAGACTAGACGCAGCCATAGCATAGCAATCTGATGCAAAGGAGGCACTATGAGAGCTTGAACGAGTACGATATGACAAAGGTGCATCTAATTTGCTCTCACGCAAAGTCTGTGCCAGCCATTTTGGCATAGTTTTTGCCTGCTCAATATCAGCTCTCTCATCAACAAGTGCATCATGTAAATCTGCATCAAAAATAGAATGATCTGCATCATCATATGAAGCCTGCAAGGGCTGAGAAGTTGCCTCATTAGGACCAGCACTAGATTGTCCACCTGTAAAAAGAGGCATCAACGTATCATACATGTCTTTGGAGCTAACAGATGTCTCCTTAGTACATGAAAGCAATGGCTGAATAGCATCTTCCACAAAGACAACATCACGGCTAACCAGAATGTGTTTAGTCTATGGATGATACAGACGATAGCCTTTACTTTCAGAACTGTACCCAAAAAAAATACATTTTATTGCCTTATCATCCAATTTTCTGCGATGTTGTTCAGACACTAATGCATATGCCAAACAACCAAAAACACGCAGATGAGTAACAGATGGCTTGCGGTCATGCCAAGCCTCATATGGAGTGATAGACTGCAACGCTTTAGTGGGACACCTGTTCAGTACATATGCTGCACACATGACAGCCTTAAGCCAGAAACTATGTGGTAAAGCCTGACTTTTGACCATGCACCTCGCCATCTCCATGAGTGACCTGTTCTTTTGTTCAGCAACTCCATTCTGTTGAGGTGTATACGGCATTGTACACTGGTGTTTTATCCCACGTTCAGCCAGAAATGCATTAAAATCTGAAGACATATATTCCCCCCCTCGATCAAAACGGAGGGTGCCCATTTTACATGCTGACAAATTTTCAACCAAAACCAAAAACTGTTTGAAGCACATGAACACTTCGGACTTTGCTCTGAGTGGATATACCCATGCATGCCTGGAAGAATCATCAATGAAAGTCATGAAGTAAAGGTAATTTCCAAAAGAGGGTGTCTACATAGGACCACAGACATCACTATGTACAAGCTGCAATTTCTGCGTAGCCCGAACTGAACCATCTTTTGGAAAGGAATAACGCTGCATTTTGCCCAAAATATAGCCTTCACAAACATGTTTTCCAGGAGCCTCAAGTTTGGGCAAAGAGGACACCATTTCAGATTTCTGCAGGCATAGCAAACTAGCAAAATTCAGATGACCAAAGCGTGCATGCCAAAGCTTTGCATCTGACATAGCCTGAGAATCATGAACTGCACATGCTGAATCATTCACAGATCTTTCATAGTCTATGAGCTTATACAGCCCACGACATAAAATGCCAGAAGCAATAATCACATCACCGTTTGAGAGATCATTGACTGTACACCTGTCATCAACGAATTTCACAACCAAGCCAATCTTAGCTAATGCAGAAACTGATAACAGGTTCTTTTTGATAATACAAAGCACAATGTGAAGTCAATTGGATCAGTGAAGGCCAAGGATGGTAGCACCCTCTTGAGTAAGGTTTTTTATGTTCCTACAATTCCTAAGAATTTGATAAGTGTAGGACAAATTGTTGAAAAAGGTTATGAAGTTAGGTTCACTAATGAAGGAGTGTTTGTGGAAGACCCTAGCAATGGGTATAAACAGATTATTTCAGGGAAGAAAGAAGGAAGATTGTTCACATTGAAGATCCAAGGTAATTTTGGTCATGCCTTGTTCACTTATGGAGGACGTAAGATCTCTGAGTTAGATCTTTGGCACAAGAGGCTTGGACATTTCAATGAAAGAGGTATCAAAGATATGGTTAATAATGGTTCAGTGCTTGGATTGCCTAATATTGCAGGTCAACATATGACATATAGATCTGAGGCATGTCAATTAGGTAAGGCTCATAAGCAATCTTATTCCAATCATGGGTTTATGTATTCAGAGAAGCTTGAATTGGTACACACAGATGTGTGGGGACGATCAAAGGATTTTAGTATCAATGGCTCAAGGTATTATGTGATTTATGTTGATGATGCTACCAAATGGATCACTATCTATGTGATCAAAGATAAGTCAGAGGTATTCAATACATTCAAACAGACTAAGGTCAGATGGAGGGGGATAATATTTCTCTAATGAGTTCAGTGATTATTTGTGGAATGCAGGTATAAAGAGAGAGGTTACTTGTAGGTACTCTCCTCAACAAAATGGGGTAGCAGAGAGAAGAAATAGAACTCTTGTTGAGTTTGCAAGGTCAATGATGAAGGAGAAAAATTGCCCTAATTATTTGTGGACTGAGGCTGTAAACACAACTACTTATTTGGTCAATAGGTTACCATGTAAAGCTTTGTAGGGTATGACACCATATGAGGCATGGTGGGGTAAGAGACCTACTCTAGATCATTGCAAAGTATTTGGATGTTTGGCATATGCATATGTGCCATCACAATTGAGGCATAAATTGGAGCCTAAAGCAGAAAAATATGTGTTTATTGGATATGATGATAAGCAGATGGGATATAGGTTGTGTTTTCATGGAGCAACCACAAGGATTCAGAGATGGAAGGTATCCAGATCATGTGTGCAAGCTCAAGAGAGCTTTGTATGGTTTGAAGCAGGCCCCAAGGGCATGGAATTATAGACTTGTGAAGTTCTTGAAAGAACTTGGATTCCAAGTATCTAAAGCAGATAGTAGCTTGCTTGTCAAAGCAAGTGATGATGGGTTCATATGCATGTGCATATATGTTGATGATATAATTCTTACAGGTACAGATGAGAAAGGCATTCAAAGCCTAAAGAAGAAAATGGAGAAAGAGTTCAAAATCAGTGACTTGGGAGACTTGTCATATTTCTTGAGCATGGAGATCTCATACACTCAACATGGAGCATATGTAACTCAAGAAAGGTGTTTGAGAAACTTGTTGATCAAGTTTAAGATGAATGATTGCAAAGTAGCACCTACTCCAATGGAGGTGAATCACAAATTGAGCAGATATGGAGGTGAAGAGTTCAAGGACATGAAACTATATCAGAGTTTGGTTGGTAGTCTAATCTATGCTACATTAACTAGGCCTGACTTGTCTTATGCAATTGGATTACTATCTCAATTCATGCATTGTCCTATGAAAGAACATTGGATTGCAGGTCAAAGAGTGTTGAGGTACATTAAGGGTACACTCAAAGAATGTTTGTATTATGGTTTTACATCAGATACAAACATCAAGATTTATAGTGATACAGATTGGGTAGGTAATCCTGATGATAGGAGATCATCATATGGATACTTGTGTTATGTGGGAGATAAGTTAATTTCTTGGTGTTCAAAGAAGCAACACACAATTGCTTTATCATCTACAGAGGCTGAGTACAAAGGTATGGTTGAAGCTGCAAAGGAAGTAATATGGTTTAAGACTCTGATGAAGAGTTTTGGCATTATTCAGAGTACACCCACTATTCATGGAGATAACATGAGTTCATTGTATTTAGCTGCTAACCCTGTGTTTCATGCCAGGACTGAACACATTGAGATTCAGTATCACTTTCTAAGAGAGAAGGTGATGGATAAAGAGATTGAAGTAATACATACTTCAACAAAAGATCAAATAGCTGATATGCTAACCAAAAGCTTGGATGGACCAAAGCTACAGAGATTCAAAGACATGGCAAGTATAAAGAAGATAGAGAAAACCTCAATTGATGATTGAGGGGGAGCTGTTAGTGTAGGGCAATCAACAATTGAAGTTTTAATGAAGGTTTGGAAGTCAAGGACTGAAGAAAAGTTCAAGTTATGAAGCATGGAGGAAGTGCATATTCAGAAGATGAAGATGTGTACACATATGTACATTAATTTAGAGATAGCTCATATATATCTTTTGTATGGTCATAAGCTTGTACATATGTGGCTATATATATAAGTAAAAAGTCGGGGCAAATATGAAAATGCATGTGAATAGAGAAATTGGTAGTTGTATGAGTCATTAGACATCTTAGAAGTGAGTAGAATCTCTCTCATCACTCAGTTGTAAAATTCCTTCAGAAATGAAAAAAAATTGCACCCGATGTTTCTCTGCATTCTCCTTCTGTGCTTGATAATTTCAAGAATCCTTATGTAGATGTCTAATTCCATATTTAATAAGTCTATGGTTAAAGTTTGAGAGCCTAATTGTAAACAGGCTATGAGAATTATGTGTACCAACATTCATATGTGAAGAAGTGTTCACTGTTTCCTGAAACAGGTGCAATCTCGATGGTCAATGATTTGATCATTTCTCAGTGCACAGGTTAAAGTTTTGCATGAGTAAGGAGTCAAACTTTAAGTTAGAAGGTAAGCCATCTATGGCTAAAAGCATTTGTATAAACGGGTTCTAGATTGAGAGAACCAAGTGTTAGAAGTTACAGGTGTTTGAATCGACTTTTCAGAAGAGCAGTTTTAGACATAGGTAACTTGTTGAGATCATTTCTCAAGTTCTACTGAATCTTTTGGAGTGATTCAACTTGGAGAAGGTGCCCAAACTGTAGCTGACACCTTGTGCAAAGTTTCATAAAAAATTTTACACAATTGATAAGTTAATGAGAGAGATATGTGCAGCAGACTTTCTGTGTCGTCATCTCCTTCACAGTTTTTTTCAAAATCTTTATTATTGATCATTAATCCTCTAAAATTGGTGAAGGTTTGAGTTACTCTTGTTATAGAGGTGCTCCAACTACAAGAGTAGCTTGTTCTTTTGGAGATTAACACTCTCCATCAGATTAGCATTTCCACTTCCTACCCATGACATACCCATCTTCTCCACACCATAGCTTGCTCATACGATATCTGATTTCAAACATTTTTGTCACGCTACGAAGCTACACTCCTAAAATTCCTCAAAAAAACATCGATCTTGGATTTGGACAAGATTTGGTCAACCAAAATCTCTCTGCAGCACTTCAGCAGGAACTAGGCGACCACTTTTGGGCCTCGTTTTTCATCATCTGACATCCAAATTCACTTTTTTCACTTGGGATAGCTTTATGTCTTTGAACTATAGGTGTTGGGCTACATTTCTTCGACTAGCGAGGACTGTCAAATCTCTAAAGTGCTTCACTTTCACTTAGTTTTCCCAGTTGGGGCTATTGCTACATGGTTTTGGCATTGTTCTTGTTGGTTTTTGGTGATTAGAACCTCCCTGGACCAACCAGACATTTCCACTTTTTGTTTGGGCCTGGCGAGATTCAAAATTAGCAACCTCAAGCTTCAAAGGTCACTTGGATTTTGCTTCTGCAGCTTTATTTTGTATCAGGGAAGTGCTCTTATGATATATTTTCCTTCTTCTTGCATATTCAAGGTTTACTTTCATTTCTTTTCACATACTCTAGGTAGTGAACGGTGGAAGGGAAGTGAAACATGGAGTCTAAAGGGAAACAAATAATAGAACACACTTCTCCATCTAAAGAGCAACTAGAGGATTCTAATTTTAGAATGGAAGAAGTAGAAATGGGGTAGGAAGTAGAGCAAAAATTAGGAGAGAAAGAGCCTCAACAAGAAGAATATACGTATGAGGAGCTTTTGGATGCATTTGTTACTCATGACGAACAGACCCTTAGGTTAGAGAGAGAGATAGGTAGCTTTCCAAGTCTTACCATGTCTTCCATTTCAATCTCCGAATCACTTTCTTCAATTTGCTTTGGCTCATGCGTCCATAGCTTTAGTCTTTCCAAGTCTTCCATGTCAATCTCCGAATCACTTTCTTCAATTTGCTTTGGCTCCTTTGGTTGAAGTGATGGAAAATCTTCATCCAAGTCAAAGGCAACTTCACTTTCTTGTCATCATCAAAGCATGATTTGTTCTCATAAAAAAATACATCTCTACTCACAGAAAATCCTTTATTGGTTGGATTGTACAATCTATATCCTATTTGGTTTTGATCATAACCAATAAATATGCACTTATCTGCTTTGGGATCCAATTTCCCTCTTACTTGAGAAGGAATGTGAGCATAGGATAAGCATCCAAACATTTTACAATGCTCTAGAATAGGTCTTCTTCCATTCCACACTTCATATGGAGTGGTTCCATCTAGTGACTTAGATGGAAGTCTATTTATGAGATACGTGGTTGTAGACACAGCCTCAGTCCATAGGTAGTTTGGCAATCTCTTTTCATTGAGCATGGACCTTGTAGCTTCATCAATAGCTCAGTATCTCCTCTCTGCTACACTATTGAGTTCGGGTGTATACCCTGTAGTGCCTTCCCTTTTAATGCCTCTTTCATGCAAGAAGGAATAAAATTCAGAAGAGATGTATTCTCCTCCACCATCTGATCTGAGTCTTTTCAAAGTCCTACCTATTTGGTTTTCAACAAGAGCAACATACTTCTTAAATCAATTAAACATTTCATCCTTGTGCTTCATGAAAAACAGAATGGTCTACCTGCTACAATCATCTATGAAAGAATGATAATATCATGAGCCTGATAGAGATGGCTCCTTACTTGGACCCCTCACATCCGTGTGCACTAGATCCAAAGGATTTTGATACACATATCCCTTCTTAACCTCTTAAGCAAAGTGTTGTATGTCCCTACAATTACCAAAAATTTAATAAGTGTTGGGCAGATTGTTGAAAAAGGATTGTAACTAATTTGGAGCATATGTTGAAGACCCAAGGCAAGGCTTTAGAAGGATTGCCAAAGGAGAAAAGACAGGAAGGCTTTTCACTTTTGAAGTGGAAGATACAAAGAACATAGCTTTGTTTAGCTATGGATCTCAAACTCTCATAGAGATGGAGATATGGCACAAAAGGCTTGCTCACATTGGTGAGAGGACACTCAAACAAATTTGTAGGGAACAAAGTGTACTTGGTTTGCCTAATATCACAAGGCAACACATGATTTATAAGTGTGAAGCTTGTCAACTCGGCAAGCTTGTCAACTTGATATACAGTAGCATGGTGGCTTAGGTGCTCATCATCTCAGAGTGGCCAGTTAGTAGCCGTTCACACAAATTAGGTTGGAAGATCGAGCCAACACGTGCATCTTCTGGTAAGTCATCTGGCTCAAATTGAGTGGCAAATGTGGGCTCCTTCCTTGTATGTCTTTTAATTTTTGCATTATGGTCATGTAGCAAGACATATTAATGCATGTATTGTGGTTTTGATGTTGTGATCAACTGTTGATGGGGTAGGTGCTGAAAGTAAGAAGATCTAACAATAGTTTCTTCTAGATTTGTGAGGGATTGAATTTGCATTACAACACAATCATCGTGTGTTTGTCCCACTTTCTCAACCCGTTTGAGCCAATCTAGAACTCCGATCTCCAAAGTGTCCCATCCCTCCTCGGTAAGTCGGCTGCCAGGTACTGGCATCAGCTCGTATGGTTCTTCGTAGCTTTCATCAACAAGAATTTCCACCACTATGTCAGGTTCTGGTTCTTCAACTGCAGAGGATGGCCTTTCATATGGTAAGAGACATGCTTGTAGTTCTGCCATCTGCTTCCGGAGGGTCTCTAATTCTTTTGTAGATTGTTGCAGGATTACTGGCTTTTGTTTAGCTGTGTTAGCAGTGGCTAGCTTCTTCTTTAGGTTAGCACCTTCAGACTCTAACTTTTCATATAACTCCAAAAAATTTGCATGCTCCTCAAGTAAGATCCGAATGTCTTCAGATGGGATCGCTCTATACTTTGTAGGACTAATGTCTTCTCTCGAGGTTCCTTCCATAGTTGCTTCAAAATTGTCTTGGTTTTTTTGTTGAAGCCGCTTATTCTCTCTTAAGGCTTCTGCCATGTGCTTCCCTAGTAGCGCGAGATTCCGTCTCAGTGTAGCATTGGATAGCATATGCGCTTGGAGCACATCTTCCAGTGCCTTGACTGCTCTATCATCCACTATAGATATCTTTGTCTCCGATTCGGTGTGAGCCTATTGTAAAGTGGTATGTTCTGCTAGGAGTGTTTGGTAATCAGCTTCTAAGATGTTGCCTCTAGCCTACAGGCACTGAGATTTTGCTTAGAAGGTAGTGGTGCACTCTTCCAATTGGTGGTATTCTTGTTGTAATTGATGTGTACATTGAAGTAAGGTATTAAATGTATGATTTATGTTATGAGATGCAAGGGGAGGAGTGTGGAATGCAGCGGGAGTAGGAATGGGAAGGGGGATAGTGAATGCTCTATCTTCCAACGAGGTGGTGAATGGTGAGGTGGGGGGTAGGGTGGAATTGTTGGGAGAGGTGTTGTGGGTGGTGAAATGTCCATGGGGTCGGATAGTGTGGTGCGTGCAGGAGCTACCATGTAAGTGGGTATGGTAGGTGAAGTGAGTGTGGTGTCTATGTAGATTGATGTTGTTGCAAGCATCTGTGAACCATGCATCTGAGACAGTGGAGTTCGACTGTATTGTTCCATGAAAGACAGGTATTGGGGTGGGGCGATTGGGGTGAGCGAGGTGTAGGGAGAGGATGGAAAGTATGGGTCATGGGATAGGGGTATGTGCAATGGGGGATAGGCTAGGAAACAAAGGATACCCTCAGTGGATCGGGGGTTTCCAACCATACTCGGGATTATGGGGTGGCCAATTATGGGTTCGAAGGACAAAAATGGTGAAGTGTACAGAGGATTGGTGATGGAAGAGAAGAGGGTGTTCTATGAGGTTGGCTCACTGAAGGAGAAGGATGTGGATGAGGTTGAGGTGTAGGTGATGGTAGCTGTTATGACTTCGTTTGTTCAATGGTGGGAGGCGATGGGTGTGGAGAAGGGGGGGATGGGGGGTGCGGGGGTGAGATGGGTGATGTCTGTACAAATGTTTAAGCAGTGAGGTCAATGGTGGTGGTGGGGGTAGTTGTGGTTTCGATGGTTATTTCTGGTTCCACGACGAGTATTCTTATATTCTTGCCTCCTCATGGCAATGTGTCGACTTTGTGTTTGTCATACATGACAGACTAGCGGACTGTTGTGTGGATGGCTTTTGGGACTCCTAAGGATTCTAACATTAATTTGAGGGTGGTAATGAAATTTTGGTCCACTCCCTCGTCTGCTAGCGTTTCTTCAATCAAGGCTTGGCCTGATGCAAGGGAGATTCTATGCCTTTCTTGCATTGCTTTGATCGTATCATATAGCCTTTGTAGTTGGGATGTGTATGCAAGCACACCTACAAGCTCTGGCACTTCTTGCTGCTCTTCTTGGTGCCATTGGTCATGCTCCTCCTCGTCCTCTTCATACTCTTCATCTTCCTCATCCTATTTGTCCACACCAATTGTGGTAATAGGTACTTGGGAGGTTGTTGCTTGCGATTGAACATCCCCCACTTGTTGTTCCTCTTCTGCCTCAAGATCTACTTCTCTTAACAACTCTTCGAAGTCTTCATTCATGAGTTCTTCCAAGGGTGCTCCACCAAGAAATTTGAGATCGGTGGGGATGGGAGGAAATATCAAATTAGGGTCGTCTATGCTGCGTCTTGGAAGTTGTAGTGTGAATGGTTGAACCCTTCGGGGTAATGTCCGGCATTAGGGTGGCTCCACGTGGTTGAGCACAAGGTACTTGCATGGTTCCTCTCATCCTCTTGGAAGGTGGTCGAGTGGATGTTTGGCCTCTAAACTGTTGCACTCGATTCCACATCAGGGCTCCTTGAATGGGTATGTCATAAGCCAATCACTTATAAATGATTCTAGTCAGAGCACAACATCCATATAAAATATGCTTTCGCGGCCATCATTTGTGGGCTAGGTGTATCTGATCCGTTATCTAGTGGGGTAGGTTGATGGTGAGGTTCTGTGTCTCTACCAGATACAAACTGGACCATAACTTCTTGGGTGGCATGGTGAATTTGTCTTGGGCAGGAAAAGCAAAGTGTTGCATGCATATGCGAAGGTGTATTGCAATATTGGGCATCATGGCCACCATGTCCTTGAGCTTGGTGAGGCTCCGATTCTTCATGTAAATCCCCTTGTCAGAGATGGGAGCACAAATGTGCTTGTACCTTTTGGGTGCTTGCTTGGAGTCAAGGTGTTGATGAGATAGTAGCATCTCATGAAATCAGGCTTTGGGAGCTCAACACCAAAGTACACAGCCAATCTTGCCTTTTCCCATATGGGACGTAGCCCTTTTGCATTTTTTAACTTTTTGAATTCTTGTGTAAAGAAGTGGTATTTACCTTGCTTCCCATTGAAGTCCAACTCTGACTCCCATAGGTATGATCCCTCTCCCAAGGGTCCTACGACTTCATTAAACGAGTGGGAAGCCTTTCCTATATGCATGGTATGGCCACTTGGGGGGTCCGATATCGGTATGATTTGTATGGCCTACAACTCTTTTGGTCTTTCATTTGTTTCCGGCATGATTGGTAAGCTGTCTAAATCAACCACTTGCTAGCTCGTGCCTGCTTGAGAGCTAGTTCCCGCTACGTCAGTCATGATATCACTGGGAGCATCTGATGATCTTATTTGTTGGAAGAAGAAAAGCACATTAGCATTGCGTGGGAAACATGATAATAGCATGTTCCCTTTACAATACCAACATGTCACTCTTTGGGTTAGAAGTTAGTCAAGTGGGATATTGTGTATGAGTTATAGTTAAAAGGTCAGTGTTGCCGCTATATGCATACTTGGTCGTGCAATGTAATCATGTGCATTTTTGTCTATGTAGAGTGTGTTACATGGCAGGGTCAGATGGTTTGTCACAGAGTTTAACTCTCCAAACTTTATGTGTGAGACGGTCCCTTTTGGTGGCAATAATTTTCTTATGTTTCTGATCATGTTGTCTTGGATTTAGGACTTTTTGGGTACCCATTTCCAAGGATTTCTAGGTGTGGTTACATGTGTGGAATGTTGGAATGCAAATGTGTGTCGAGAGGTGTGTGATTTGAAGGATGGTGAGTAGCGTTCTAGGCTTGTGAGCTTGTCTGAAGCTACTTGTGTGTGTAAGCATGTCTTAGGCACCCAAATTTGTCTAGTATTAGAGTCAGTCATCATTGATCACTTTGGGACCCAAATACGAATGGCCCATTTTGGAAGAATTAGCGAACACTCTGTCTATGTATTCCTTGCACGAGAAATTGGTTTGGTGCACCATTGGGAATATGTCTTCAAACTAGAGGGTTGTTCACCCTTCCATATCCAGATCTGCTTCACATTTTGAGTCCTTTTGCTTTGAGCTCTCCATTCTCTATGAATATTGACCTTGATTTTTGCACTCCTTTGATTGCTTTGTCTCAAACATCTTTGGACAAGAAGGGAGTTCCACCACATCCCTGACTCCTTCATAGAGTTTTGGACAAAAACAACATTGTTATCTTCATGTGTAATCCTGGAGAACTAAGAGTTGGTGCCTTTCCTAATTCCTTGAGTGCCTGATTTTCTAGCTCAATGGTGATGCGGGTTTGATTCACCCATACCTGAAGAAGTCCAGTTCTTAGGTTCAGGTTGACTGCATGATCATAGATCCAATCCTGACCCAAGACAAGAGGTTCAGTGAGATCCTCATCTTGACACACTAGCACCTTTACCTTCATCCGAACATCTTGACTGTAGAGGGGAAGCTCCACCTCGCCTATGCAAGGGGTTTCCACCCCTCCCAATCCTATGAGATATGCTTCTAAAGGATTGATACTTAATTCCAATTTTTTGTAGTAAGAATTTCTAACAGCACTAGTGGCTCCACCTGAGTCAATCAAGGCCTTTACAGTCCTTGCATTATCTCCTTGTCCTAACTCTAAGGTCACAAAAGGATGTCGGTCAATTATTCTATTGGAGTGTACTCGTGATGCTTCAGACATGGCCATCTGATATCTCAGAGCATCATAAGCATCTATTCTATGCTGATCTATACCTTGTCTCCTCAATTTCATTCTTCGGATGTGTTCCAAGGCTTTTGCATGTGCTTCTTCTCGAATTCGTTTTTCTTCCTCTTTGCATTTTTTGGCCGTATTAAGTCAATTTAGCATTTCCTCAGTGAGGGGTTCTTGATATAACTTGACTCGGCATCTGCTGATGTAGCTTGGTATGATGTCACCTTCTAGGGTGACTAATTGGATTGCCCCACTTGTTGATATTCTGTTAATGATCATTGGTCCATAGTCATGCTTTTCCAACTTCCGTGCATGTTGCTTTAAGGTGTACACTAGGACTAAATCTCCCGCTTTTAATCCCTTATCCTTCACATGGGCATCGAAGTATGCCTTTTGTCTTTTCTTAGCTGCATAAATTCCTGTGGCTACTCTCATTCTGGTTTCACCTAACTGTTCAAGATCAAAGATCCTCGAAGAGAGTTCATGACCTGTCCACTCATGCTCCTGTGCTTCTTTTAGTGTGGGTATCAGGAAGTCTAATTGTAGCACTGCATTTTGGCCAAACACCATCTGAAAGGGAGTGGCTTGGAGTACCTTTTTATAGGCAACTCTATATGCCCAAACAGCATGGTGTAGCTATTTGTCCCAATCAGAGTGTTTAGTATTCACTAATTTGGTCAACACATTGCATAGAATTTTATTGGTGCTTTCAGCTTGCCTATTCGCTTGTGGATGATAGGGGGTAGACTTCTTGTCTATCACCAAGAACTCTTGGAGAAGGTTTTCAATAACTTCATTCACGAAGTGAGTGCCTCTATCACTTACTAGCTCTATTGGTAGTCCATATCTAGTGAACACGCTCTCAAATAAAAACTTAGCTATTGTTTGAGCATCATTCTTTGTTGTGGCTTTCAATTCTACCCACTTGGTTAGATAGTTGGTGGTCACAATGATGTATTCAGCATGTGAACTCTTAGGTGGGGGGTTAATAGGACCTACAAAGTCTATTCCCCACTTAGAGAATGTGCGGCCACCCATGATAGGTTTCAATGGCATCTCATCTTTACGTATGGGATATTGAGTTTGCTGACAAACGTCACATTGCTTCACATAGGTATGTGCATCCAAGTGAAGGGTTGGCCACCATAATCCTGCAAATAGTATTGCTTTGATCACCCTATCCGGTCCACAATGTCCTCCTGCTACACCTTGGTGATCAGTTTCCAAGATCTTAAGATATTCACTCTCATGGACACATAGTCTCAGATATCCATCTTTTCCTCGCTTGTATAGATTATCACCAATGAGTGCATAATCTAGGGCTTCTTGTTCTAAACTTATTTGTTTGGCTTGGGTCATATCTTGAGGGAATGTTTTCGTCCTCAAGAAGGCTACCAATGGTTCACTCCAATCTAGTATTAGAGACATTTGGTACAGTATAGCATGTGTAACATAATCCTGGTAGGAGATGGTTGAACCACACCCTAAGAGAGAGGATTAGGAAGTAATCCTCAACCATGGCTTTTGGGGCAAGTGGTTAGCCCATCACATTCCTAACCAAGAGGTTGTGAGTTCAATTCCTTGCATTGGTATCAGAGCCTAGGAAGTAGGCTTGGGCAAGGTGGAATGATCCAATGGCCTCTAAAAAAGACGCTTGGGCATCCTCTATGTGAAAGGGTAGGAATTGTGGAAGGCGCGCGCGTCGGTTTCAAGGATGGACCTTACAATGATTGGGGTGTATCTCTCAATCCGTAGGTCGGATTGAGGCGTATAATATACCGTTGGAAAGCTCTCCGAACGAACTTTCCAATGAGCTAGCTTGGAAATGTGAATTCCTTGGGAATCATTGGGTGACACTTGATTGAGTGTTCAAGATACCAAGCATGGGTGAGAACAAGGTTCAAGACTGAGGTTGAGAACAAGGGCTCGAGACACCAAGGTTGCGAACAAGAAGGTTCAAGACACCAAGGTTGAGAGCAAGGGTTCAAGAGACCAAGGTTGCGAACAAGGTTCAAGAAACTGTGTGAGGTTGAGGAACATCAATTCAAGGGCACCTAGGGAGTTCAAGGGACTGATCACCGAGGCTAGAGGGATACAAGAGTAGATCATTGAGGACAATGATCGACCAAGGGGGGAAGAATGTAACATAATCCTGGTAGGAGATGGTTGAACCACACCCTAAGAGAGAGGATTAGGAAGTAATCCTCAACCATGGCTTTTGGGGCAAGTGGTTAGCCCATCACATTCCTAACCAAGAGGTTGTGAGTTCAATTCCTTACAGCGTGCTCCACAGGTGGTCTAATATGACAGATTGGGCATTCCTTACACAACTTATGGACATCTGCTTCCATTGTTGGCCAGTGCACTCCGAGTCTCCTTAGTGTCTATAAAGTTCTTTGCCTTGCGTAGTGTTGCTCTAATGCATCCACATGTGCTAATTGCAACCATTTTGCATACTCTTCCTCTTCCACACAACAAGTTAATATCCCTTGATCTGTATGCTTGTACATACTTCCTGTAACAAGTCTCCTAAACTTGAGTCACGATCTCACACAGAATAATGGGGTTCCACACCACAAGATATAAAGAAGGCAAACAAAGTATACGCAGAACAAGAAGAGAGAGAATTTTATTATCTGTGCAGATTTACAAGTAGTTCTGATCTGCGTTACAAAATCTATCAGATTGCTTCAATGTGAAGCCTCATCCACCCGACCACCCCCGAGCTGATCTCAATCCCAATCTCAATCACAATCACAATCTCAATCCCAATCTCAATCACAATCACAATCTCAATCCCAATCTCAATCTCAATCTCAATCGCAATTCGAGAAGCCAAAAAACGATCGTAATGACTGTACGACCATCATCCTTTTCTATCTCTCAGTCTTCGTCTTTTTGGGATCTATGCCTTTCGCCAGCACACGACCAATCACGCCTTCCTAGACCCACGCTTTTAGAATCTGCATGCTCCAAGATAGCGTCTTTTCGCATGTCTCATACAAGACTTCCGGACCACCCATGCATCTACTTTTCATGTCCACCATCAAGAATCGTACCTGCAAAAATAGAGGTAATCCTTGCAACGCACTCACACACACGTCAATCACCCAAAAATAACCCATATACCCATGTGCGTTTTCTAAATCCGCGAACATGAATAAGATGAATGAATGAAGGCTTCTCTCTTTTTTTTTTTAAAGTGTTGGAAAACGGCACTTTTCAAAACCCTATAACTCAAAAACAGTGAGGAATCAGCTTGAGCTTGTGAGAGACAAAAATATTCAGTTCTTAAATCTGTACAATAATGTTAGAGACGCCTCAGGTCCAAATGTGCTTCCAGATATCACTTTTGGGCCCTGCAAAATCGAAAATTCTAGAGAGAGATGAAAAAACATGAAAAATCTCTTCATTAACCTATCTTCATGGAACCAAATGAGAAATAAAACATAGGAACTACAAAAAATTCAATCAGGTAAAGTTTTTCTACTAAGAATACTCTACATTTCTCTCATACAACACTTTTTCAGATTCCTTCATCTTCATGCTCGAAATTAACATACAAATTTCATGCGACAACTTTCTAGAGAGAGAATGTAAAAACTTATTGCTACAAAATTTTGTAGACATGATCAAAATATCCTAAACATAAAATTTCATTATTACCTACACATCTTTTTTTTTTTCCAGGTGGAAAATCAACGTGGCATCTTACAATTCTCCCCCTCTTTAAAGAACTTTGTCCTCAGAGTTGGAAAGAAGGATAATGTTCCATAAACTCATCTAAACCAACCCATGTTGAATCTTCAATAGGATATGCAAACCACTTTACTAAAATTTTCCACTATTGCACGATTCCTAAGATGTCTAACTCTCCTATCCAATATAACTTCTGGTTCAAGTTCAAAAGTGGCATCTTCCTTCAACTTAGATTTGTCCTGCAAAACATGATCAGCATTAGGAACATACTTTTTAAGTAATCCAACATGGAAGATTGGATGAATTTTCAAAGTATTAGGTAGGTCAAGTAAATATGCAACAGAACCAATTTTCTTTAAGATTTTGAAAGGACCAGCATAACGAGGAGACAATCGACGATCTTTGCCTAAAACCGGATTTGATTTAGAAGGACTCACTTTCAAAAAAACCAGATCATTTTTTCTAAATTCCAAGGGCCTCTTTTTGAGATCATGATATAATTTCTGACGTTTCTGTGCATCTTTCATGTTTTTCCTTACCTTATTTAGCTCCAAGTCCATGTTTTCAAGCATCTGTTTGGATATTTCAACCTGATTTTGTGAATTAAAAAGTGAATGCGGCAGCAAGCAATTATAACCATACATTGCTTCAAAAGGTGTCATCTTAATAGAGGAATGCCATGCACTATTATATGCATACTCAACCAAGGGCAAATATTCAGTCCAATTGTTTTGCTTATCATTCATATAGATGCGTAACATATCCTCAAGAACCCTGTTAACCCTCTCGGTCTCACCATCGGTTTGAGGATGAAATGCAGTACTCATGCGTAATTCTCTTCCTATGGATTGAAATATTGCTTTCCAAAAATTAGATGTGAACCTTGCATCCCTATCAGAAATTATACTTTTGGGTATACCATGTAACCTAAAAATTTCTTTTATGAAAAGTTTAGCAACATGCAAAGCTGTATCAATTTTCCTCATGTGCCATCTTTGTAAGACGGTCCACGACAACAAAGATGGTGTCATGCCCACTTCTGGTCACAGGCAACTTTGTTATGAAGTCCATAGAGATGGATTCCCATTTTTGATCAGACACATCTAATGGTTGTAACATGCCAGGACTCCTTTTAAATTCGGCATTAACCTGTTGACATTTCAGACATTCTTCGACATACCTCTTAATATCATATTTCATACGTGGCCAATAATATGAAGCTTTCACTTTTGCATAAGTTCTAGAAAAACCAGGGTGTGCAGAGAAAGGTGCATCATGAGAGTCATGCAGGATCTTTTCTTTCAAAACAGATTCTGAAGAAATACATAAACAAGAATTACAATACAAATCATTATTCCTCAAATGAAATTTTCCCTAAAACATAGAACCTGGATTCATACCCAAAAATTCCAAGATTGCTGTATAAAATAAATCTTCTTTTAATTCTTTTCCAATATCAAAATCAGAGGATAAAATAGAAATTGAACTGCATAGGGGTTTACGACTCAAAGCATCGGCCACCTTGTTTTCTTTTCTTGCTAAGTATTTAATATCAAAATCATATTCACTTAGCAATTGGATCCATCGTTTTTGTCTATTGTTAAGTAAAGGTTGAGTAAATATGTATTTAAGGCTCTGATGATCTGTTCTTAATTCAAACTTTACTCCTAGCAATAAGTGTCTCCAATGTTTAAGTGCGTGAACAACTGCAAGCATTTCTAAGTCATGTGTTGTATAATTTAGTTCATGTTTCCTTAATTTCCTTGACTCATAAGCCACTACCCTCCCTTCTTGTGAAAGAACGCATCCGATTTGGCTTCCACTAGCATCACATGCAACAATAAAAGGCTTCCCTAACTCAGGTATCTTTAGCACACAATTTTCGATAACTTTCTGTTTTAATTCGTCAAACGCCTTTTGACACTCATCGTTCCATGTGAACTCTCTAGTTTTCTTTGTCAATTCTGTAAGAGGATTTGCAATTCAAGAAAACTCCCTAATGTGTGCCCTCTCATATTGTGCCAAACCAAAGAAGCTTCTCACATCCCTCACACATTTGGGTGTAGGCCAGTCAACTATGCTTTTAACTTTCTCAGGATCTATATGAATCCCTTCTTAGAAACAACTCTCCCCAAATAAGTCACTTCCCCTTTTGCAAAAAGACATTTACTCATCTTACCATATAGTTTATGCTCTCTTAGTTTTTGTAAAGTCTTCCTGAGATGCAATGCATGTTCATCATCATCCTTAGAATACACAAAAATATCGTCAAGAAAAACTAATATAAATTCATCAAGATATTCATGAAACACATTATTCATCAAACACATAAATGTTGCAGGAGCATTCGTTAATCCAAAAGGCAAAACTGTGAACTCGTAATGACCATATCGTGTTCTAAAAGCGGTTTTGGGTATGTCCTCAGACTTTACTCTAATTTGATGATATCCCGATCTTAAGTCAATTTTAGTGAATACTGTGGCACCACTCAATTGACTCAGCAGTTCATCTATGTGTGGCAGTGGATACTTGTTCTTAATGGTTTTCTTGTTCAATCCCCTATAGTCAATACAAAGTCTGTATGAACCATCTTTCTTTTTCTGAAACAAAACAGGTGCTCCCCAAGGTGAAACACTAGGCCTTATCAACTCCTTCTTCAATAGATCATCCAATTGGAGCTTCAACTCTTTCAATTCATCAATATTGAACCTATAAGGTGCTCTAGAATAAGGCTCACTTCCTGGATAAAGGTCTATAGCATGGTCAATTTTCCTAGGAGGAGGCATGCCCGGTAGATCATCAGGAAATACATCTGCGTACTCATCTAAAAGTTTTTTAACATATTTTGGTATTTCCTCTTCTTTCTTCTTCTCCTGAAGGTCATGCACATAAACCAAATATGTCTCACAACCCTTTCGAATACCCCTAATAAACTTTATTGCAGAAATAGGAGAAAAACTTGAATTACACTTGCCTGCAAGACGATGTTCCTTCCCTTCTATTTTCAAAGTAAGGATCCCGCTTTCACAATCAATCACAACACTTATGAACTAACCAGTCCATTCCAATGATTACATCACATTCTCTCATTTCAATTACATGGAAGGTACCCAAAAACTTATGTTCTCCTAACATAAAATCAAGATTCTCAATACAGCCTCGAGTATAGTGTATCCTACCATTAGCCATCTGTACAGGTCTTTTAGTCTGCATCTCAATATGCAACCGTAAAGCTTCTGCCATCTTAAATGAAAGGAAACAATTTGTACTACCCGAATCAATCAAGAAACTAACCTTACGTGAGGATATGTCCCCCATAATCCTAATCACCGATGCCCTTGAATGAGAAGAAGTTTTCATGCATTGAAGTCTAGGGCTAGAACACTTATCTTGATCATCCGCTTCCTCAATTGTCATGTTTTCTTCTTGTAGATGAGCTATCTTCGCTTGCATAGAACTGTTGATGGCCTTGTTTGGACATTCAAAAGTGCGATGTCCTTGTTCTCCACATCGAAAACAAAGTCCCAGCCTCTTAGCCCGCTCCAACAAATCAGAATCACGTTGCCAGTGCATAACTTCTTGCTTCTTAGGTGTATCCATTTGCTTCCGCTTTGGTCTTCCTCCTTGAACGTTAATAGAGTTAGTCGATCTCTGTCCATTTTGATTTATTGAAATAGGTCTTGGGGATCGATGTCCTGTTGAGATAAACCTTGATTTGAATGCTTTTTTCGTGGTAAACTTCTCCATCTTCTCAAAGTTTTCTGCTTTTGCAACCGCATCAAGAAAATCCACACATCCAGACCCCTTTACTTGATAGCGAAGCTCTTCCCGCAAACCCTCAATAAACTTGCTTTTCAGCGCATCTCCAGAAACTTCTAGTGCATACTTATGTAAATGCAAAAATTTCTCCTTATATTCTTCAACAGACAAGTTATATCTATCATCCTCATGCTGCTTGAAAGAGTAGAATTCCATTTTCTTTTCCATCCGATAATGTGGAGAACAATAACGATTCTCTACTTGCTCTCGAAATTCTTTCGAGAGGATCGGACCTTCACGTGTTCTTGTCTGTATATAAGATTTCCACCACAGTTTTGCGACTCCTCGCAGATGCAGAATTGCCACCTTTGCTTTTGATTCCTCACTAAATACGCGCAGGTCAAAGAAATCTTCAAATTCCTCAATCCATGCTTCAAGATCCTCTCCAGTTTTCTTCTCACCATCAAATTCATTTAATTTCGCTCTTTTGAACACTTGCTTGAGTGCAAATTCACCTGCATCATCGTCCTCTTCAGGTTCACGTTGCCGTCTAGCTCTACGTGCGTTTGATGTGCCCGCACCATTACCACCTTCAGCATTGAGGTCCATGAAAGCATTTGCAGTAGCCTCTTTTTGTTTGTTGGATCTTTCTTTATGTAATTCTGCATTCAATCTACGGATAAGCTCCTCTTGTTCTTCTATCTTCTTCTTCAAAGCCTGCATCTTGTCCCAGAATCCAACTCTACTCTGATACCACTTGTAACAAGTCTCCTAAACTTGAGTCACAATCTCACACAGAATAATGGGTTTCGACACCACAAGATATAAAGAAGGCAAACAGAGTATACGCAGAACAAGAAGAGAGAGAATTTTATTATCTGTGCAGATTTACAAGTAGTTCTGATCTGCGTTACAAAATCTATCAGATTGCTTCAATGTGAAGCCTCATCCACCCGACCACCCCCGAGCTGATCTCAATCCCAATCTCAATCACAATGTCAATCCCAATCTCAATCACAATCACAATCTCAATCCCAATCTCAATCTCAATCTCAATTGCAATTCCAGAAGCCGAAAAACGATCGTAATGACTGTACGACCATCATCCTTTTCTATCTCTCAGTCTTCGTCTTTTTGGGATCTTTGCCTTTCGCCAGCGCACAACCAATCACGCCTTCCTAGACCCGCGCTTTTAGAATCTGCATGCTCCAAGATAGCATCTTTTCGCATGTCTCATGCAAGACTTCCGGACCACCCATGCATCTACTTTTCATGTCCACCATCAAGAATCGTACCTGCAAAAATAGAGGTAATCCTTGCAACGCACTCACACACACGTCAATCACCCAAAAATAACCCATATACCCATGTGCGTTTTCTAAATCCGCGAACATGAATAAGATGAATGAATGAAGGCTTCTCTCTTTTTTTTTTTTTAAGTGTTGGAAAACGGCACTTTTCAAAACCCTATAACTCAAAAACAGTGAGGAATCAGCTTGAGCTTGTGAGAGACAAAAATATTCAGTTCTTAAATCTGTACAATAATGTTAGAGACGCCTCAGGTCCAAATGTGCTTCCAGATATCACTTTTGGGCCGTGCAAAATTGAAAATTCTAGAGAGAGATGAAAAAACATGAAAAATCTCTTCATTAACCTATCTTCATGGAACCAAATGAGACATAAAACATAGGAACTACAAAAAATTCAATCAGGTAAAGTTGTTCTACTAAGAATACTCTACCTTTCTCTCATACAACACTTTTTCAGATTCCTTCATCTTCATGCTCGAAATTAACATACAAATTTCATGCGACAACTTTCTAGAGAGAGAATGTAAAAACTTATTGCTACAAAATTTTGCAGACATGATCAAAATATCCTAAACATAAAATTTCATTATTACCTACACATCTTTTTTTTTTTCTAGGTGGAAAATCAACATGGCATCTTACACTTCCTTCCATGCTATGGTACTTTTGGGCTTTTACTACCTCCTTATCTTGAGTGTCTATCACTAGGTGTTTAGGCCCATATGAAAATATTGGTACTAATATCTTGGCCCACTACAGTACAACTTCCAAATTAAACAAGTAAGCATTAGGAAGATCATCTGATACTCCTTGTGGGGCCTCTCTAGATGTGAGCCTCAAGAGATGTGGTCTGCTCTCAAGTGAGTCTTGCATTTCCTCACTACTACCTCAAAGTCATATTCCATTAGTAAGAGAAACCATCTCACAAATCTACCTGTATTGCAAGGCTTGTTTACCAAGTACACTAGAGGTTGATGATCAATAAAAAATTTAAACCTATTTGTAAACAAATAGTGTGTAAACTTTTTTACCGCATACCATGCCTAATCCTTCTTGCTCGGTGGTGGTATAGTTTCGTTCAGCTCCATTCAACTGTCTACTAGCATAGGCAATTGGAAGATCCATATTACCTTCACCTGTAGGTTGTGCAAGTACACACCCAATAGCATAATTCGATGCATCCGCATGAACATGAAAGGGTTTATTCCAATCTAGGGTAGTCAAGATTGGTGCAGAACACAATCTTCTCTTGAGCTTGTTAAAGGAATCCTCACATTCTTCAAGCCACTCAAACTTAGTCAAAAGGGAGTACAAAGGCTTTGCAATGATCGCATACATATGAATGAATCAGTGATAAGAACCACAATGCCCCATGAAAGCTTGTACCTCCTTAACATTCCTTGGCCTAGGGAGTTCTGCGATAGATCTCACTTTCCCTTCGTCAGTGGATATGCCATTCTTTGACACTATGTGTCCTAGAATCTTGCCTTGTCTGACCATGAAAACACACTTTTCTAGGTTTAGGTAGACTTGATATTCTCTACATTTTTGTTAAAGATTTGCCTGAGTTCAGGTATATGTGTCTGTCCAATGTTGGAATGAGCGCATAGATCATCAACATAGACTTCCAAGTTTTTACTCAAGAACTCTTTGAACACATGACACATCAGCCTTTGAAAGGTAGTTGGTGCATTGGTTAGACCAAATGGCATTACTCAAAAGGCAAATATGCCCCACTCTGTATCAAAGGCTGTCTTATGCTGATCTTTTGGAGCTATGGCCACTTGATTGTAGCCAAAGAAGCCATCAAGGAAGCTATATAATTCCTTGCCTGTTACTCTTTCTAAGAGAGTGATAGGAAGCGGATAATTATCTCTAATAATGGCTGCTTTAACTTTCTTCAAGTTAATGCATACACATAGCTTTCCATTCTTCTTGAGCGCCGCTACGATGGGGAATACCCACTCAGTGTGCTCAATTTCATAGATGAATCCAGCTTCAACCAAACGATCTATCTCTTCATTGATCTTGGTAGCATAGTTATCATGATATGTGTATGGCTTCTGCTTAAAGGGTTTGGCATCTGTGGTCATAGGAATTGTATGTGAGCATATGTTGAGGTCTTCACCTTTTAAGTCTTTGTAGCTCCATGCAAAAACATCTCTATAATCTCTTAGCAAGGCTACCAACTCTTGCTCTTCATCCTCAGTCAGGTCATGTCCAATGTATGTGCATTTTTCTTCTCCTTCCTCTATGGTTACAACAATTTTCTTGGTGGTTTCTTTGTTATCATAGGCCTCTCCTGCTTGTGCATCACGTTTAGGCATGCTCATCATGACTCTCCTATCTTCTATCTCATACGTCTTAAATTTTTCAGGGACCTCAAATAAAGATTCGTCCTCCTCTGATGTGGCTTCTTTCTTCTTCCTGTTCTAGCCTTCATTCTTGGTGGTCACTTATGTGGTTAACCTCACATCATTTGTAAGCTCTTCATGTCTCTAAGGGTGAACTAATATTCCTCATCTGATGCAAAAGGTGGGTCCATAATGATTGACTCTAGATCAGAGTCACTTGCATCCTTGAATGCATCAGTGCTAGGTTCACATTCCTCTATAACTGAATCACACATTATTGGCTCTATGATGAAGATAGAAATGTCGTAGCCATCCTTGTCATAGTGGGGTGTCCATTGTTCTTCATTGATGGCTACATCCATTGTTGCTAGAATTTTTGCCCAACCATGAGGTTCAAATTCTTTGTCTGGGAAAACTACAGGTGCATAGGCTAGGTCTTGAATTGATCTATGAGTTTCTTTCCCAGCTACCTCTCTGGCTATTTCTCTCTTCTCTTCTTCTACTGCTACTTTACACATCCACAAGTGAGTGTCTTCATGCATCCATGAGGATCCTGATCCTATGGAATGCACTGATTTGGTATCCTCCTTAGGTGTATGGATGGGATTCCATTGAATAGGAGCTAGGTCTCTATGAGAGTAATCATTGAGGTTGACTTTGGTATAATGCCTTAGTGTTGCAAATACAAAGAATTGGCTCCCCAATCTTGTACCACTTGCAACTACCGCATAAACGGTCTTCCCAAAATCATCTCATGGCCATGATTCTTGCTAAAGTCACATATAGAAAAAGTATGCTCGAACTCGACACCACATGTAGTGAGAGTTATCCCTTCTAACAGTCCTAATGGTCTCTCAATGTGACCATCGGCCATCTATAATTTCATTCTCATTGGCGTGAGTACTGGCTTGCCCCAACGCCTCCATAGGGAAGTGGTAGCAATTGCAACTCCTACACCTGAGTCCAAAATTGCCTTGGCGGTGTAACCTTGATGGGTAATTGGAAGATAGGTGTTTCCTTCTTCCCCTTCGCTCATGTCACCTATCTTTTCCAAAGGTCTTTCTGGCACTCTCCTATGAGAACCTACCTGGGAACAAGGTTTTGCTACTTCCGGCACCTCGTTGGCTACATGTTTCCATAGTTCTTGTCTAAGCTTGAGTAGATCTTCTGTGAGATTGCACTGCACTTTTGTGTTTTTCACTACCTCTGTGTTCGTAGGTATGACTGAGTCTTCATTTCTCACCATGACCGTTGGTTCTCTCATACAAGTAGACTTAGCTTCCCATGGGCCTGTGAAATGGGGTAGTTCCTATAAGGAATTAGACTCGAAGTCTAATCTCTCATGGGATTGGGCACTCTCCTGCTCTCCGAATCATGAAGGTATTGGTGATCTAGTTGAATAGTTAAAAATTCAGCACTTCAAGTTGTTGGCCCAATTTTGAAGATATAAGCATGGAGAATGAATACCAGGCAACCAAGAATGAAGAAGGAAGTGATCAAGTGAAGAGACAACAAGAGGAAGATGTAGCAAAGCCATCAAGAGCAACCATGAAAGAAACACCAAGAGAAAAGTACTCAAGAGGGTCAAGAGAACGAGATGAAGATTTACGAAGCTTATCCACAACAACAAACAAAGAAGAAGAATGGCAAAGATATGGAAAGAAGTCAAGTTCAAGAGAAAGAGTAGAAGGAAAAACAAGAAGAAGTCAAGAGGATCTTTCTAGAGCCAAGACAAAGCTAAACAATGATGAAGAAAAGCAAGGAGTTGAAGTTGAAGATTTTGGAATAGAAGAAGAATCAAAAGGAGAGAGATCTAAGTTGGCACGAGAAGAAGAAGCCATAATAGAAGAGTTCCTTTCAAGAGTGCAGGACAAAGACTTCAAGAGATCACCAAAGAACATGAATGATGAAGAAGCCAAGAGCAAAAGAAAAGTTTCAAGCTTGGATAGATCTTGCTTTGGAAGCAAGATACATATTCACTCACCTTTGTTTCTTCCATACACTTGTGTATGGACAAGAGTTTTGCTACTCCTCCAAAGTGATCATTTGGAGATAGCAAAGGATAAAGACAAAGACGTCTTGAAGGCAATGAGATCTTGGATAGGAAACAATGTTCTAGCTACTTCACGATTTCAAGGAGATCAAATTCAATGTATAAATGGAGGTTCAAGCAAGATGAAGACAAAGCTACAACTCACCCAAGAAGCATATGAAGCTCTCAAGAAGGGGGAATTCATATGAAGAATGGCATGGCGCTTCCCAATTGCATCTTGAGGGGGAGCGTTGAAAATGCACAAGCTTCAATTGTGAAGCCCAGTGTCAAGTTTGCCTTTCATTTCTTAGTTCCATCACTTAGTTTTTTAGTTATCTCTTGAATACAGCATGTGAACCTTCTCTTAACTCATTTAAATGAGAGCGTAACTTATAAATAAGCTTTAGTAAAAGACCAAAGCTGAAATTCTTATGTGAAACATTTTGAAAGCCTTTAGATTACTTACGCCTACATTTTGATGAGGCAATTGAGGAAATTGAGGCACCAAACTAATGTGCATGCACTTGGAGCTGAGATTGAGGAGCTAATGAACATCCTTGATTGAGAGAATCTCTCCTCTGAGCTACTCTACCTCTTTAGCTCATTGAAGAGCCATTCTCCACACACTATATAAAGAGAAGAGCAGCCCACTACTATCTTGAGCTCCTCTTAGCAATTTGATTATCCATATTGTCCTCCTTGTCATTATGATGAGTTTTAGAACTCTTCTCATTGTATAGAGAAGCATTCACTATCCTCCCACATGTTAAAAGTCAAGCTTCAAGCTATAAATTCGTGGGGAATCTTTTATGGACATGTGGAGCAATCAAAGGAAGCCAAAAGCCACGAGATTCCATCAAGAAAAGTCACTCAACCACTCCCCAATTCATCTCAACTAAATCCTCCAAGTTAGGAGGCTGATTTGGGAAGGTAGTTCCTAGATTTTAGGGGCACACTTCTCACTATAAAAGGAGCATGTATCCCGACTTCTTTTGGGCCATCTTCTTGGAATTTTAGCTCTGTAAAGTGACCACTAAGTGCTGGAGTTGTGATAAGCAAGCTCCTTGCTTAAGCTAACCCCTTGCTTGCTTGTTTGTTTTCTTTTAGTAGGCATATCTATGTGTGTGCACAGGCAGTGTTGCAACTCTCTACCCCTCAGTTGTTAGCATTGGTTCTCCCTCATATTGTATCCATTTGATGTACTTCTTGTCTCATTGGATAGCTATCAGAGTCTATTTTATGCTCACAAAGTCTCTGGAGCATTCCCTGAGTAATCTGGGAGCAACATTCATTTTAGTGAAGTTGTGTGATTGATATCTCTCTCTGTGTGTAGGCTCTGTTGGAAATATTTTTCTCTCTGTTGTAAGGGCTGGTTCTCCTTCTCTATTTATCCATTTGCTATGATTTTGGTATCATTGGGTAGCTATTAGAGTGCTCTAAAGTTTACCCAAGTTTGAGATTCATTCTCTGTATAATCTCTGAGAAAAGCTTGCTGGAGTGAAGTGAGGTCTCTGCTTGACTAGTAGTTGTGAGCATTCAACTAGCTCATGTTGTAGACATTGTTTCTCTTTGTGTAAGCATCCATTTGAAGTAAAAGTTATCTTGTTGGAAAGCTCTTGGTGTCTACTACAGGTCTACAAAAGTTCACTGGAGTTCCTTGCATAAGCTCTGAGTAAGAGCACTTTTGGTGTGCAGAGGTCAAAGAAGGATACTTGTGGAGGTCATTCGCGCTTCGTCGTTGCTTAGGGGTTGAGATACTTCCCCCATCAGTGGTATCAGAGCATTTGGGCATCTTGGAGGCATCGCATACAAGCAAGAAGACCTCTTCGAGTTGGTGGTTGAAGATTTGCATCAACAAAAGCTTTTTGGAGGTAGCTCACATAAAGGGGGAGCTATTCTACTCAAAGTTTCAAGAGCACAAGGTGTCCATCTAAGGAAAGCTTTGGATTGAGGTAACCTCAGAGCCTCATTTTCATTTTACACACATTGGAGCATTAGCCAAGGGCTAGGTCAAGTATCAAAGACTAGATATGGGAGACTTCAACACTCAAATTGAAAAGCTAGACAAAGGGAACTATCAACCATGGAGATTTTGGGTCTCCAACTATTTTATGGGCAAGGGCCTTTGGGGGTTGATTAGTGGAAGTGAACCAAGACCTAGGTTGGATGAGAATCCAACCAATGACCAGAGAAGGGCCTTTAGGGAATGGAATGAAAGAGACAAGAGGGTTATCTTTATCCTTTCCCAACACATTAGCAATAGCATGATCGGCCATATCCAAGACTTGGATTCAAGCATGAAGGTATGGGAGACACTTGAAAGGCTTTATTCAACAAGCACCAAAGCAAGGAAGATCCAGCTCAAGAATGAGCTCAACAACCTTAGGAAGAGCTCAGGGAGTAGCATAAATGACTACATACTGAAGGTCAAGGAGTTATCAGATGCATTGGGATCCATTGGAAGCCACGTAGATGATGAAGATCTTGTGGCTTATACTCTCAATGGTTTGAGAGATGATGAGAAGTGGAAAGCCTTTACCACTTCAGTTTATGTAAGGGATAATCTTCCCGATTTTGAGCAATTGGTTGCTCTCATGGTCACCGAAGAAATGAACATAGGTGGAAGTTCAACTAAAAGCAAGGATGCACAAGTTTTCTATGCAGGTAATCAAAGGGGCAAAGGAAGACGAGGACAAGGAAGGGGCAAAGGAAGGTTTGGAGGAAGGCAAGGCCACTCAAGCAATCAAGGACATGACCAAGGCATCTCATCACAAAGAGGGAGAGGAAGAACAAGAGGAAGAGGAGGACGACATCAACAAAACAGGAATCAAGATGGCGAAGGATGTTACATATGTGGCAAGGTTGGCCACTATGCTAGAGATTGCTACCAAGGAGGAAACCAAATGAGCTATAATCAAGGTTCTTCATACAAAGGCCAAGGTAATTATGCTTCTACAATTTCAGAAAATGACAATCTCTTGATGATGCACATGAATGGGAATTCAAGCAAAGTAGATAACACTTGGTATATTGATAGTGGATGTAGCAACCATATGAGTTGCAATTCTTCTTGGTTTACTAATCTACATGTTCCCAAAGGTAAAGGACATGTAGAAACAGGTGATGATACAGCCCATGAGATCTCCCATGTTGGAGATGTAGCTTTCGATGACAAGGAGGAAGGAAGATGTCTCAAGGATGTCTTGCATGTACCTACTATCACAAAGAACTTGGTGTCCGTTGAGCAAATGGTTGAAAGAGGCTATCAAGTAAGGTTCAACAAAGGTGGATGCTTTGTGGAGAACCCTAAGTAAGGTTACAAGGTCATAGCAAGAGGAAAGAAGCAAGGGAGACTCTTCACTTTGGAGGTAAATTCTCATTCCACTCAACATGTCTACTTCACATATGGAAACAAGAGGATTTCGGAGTTGGACTTGTGGCACAAGAGGATAGGTCACATCAACATACAAAGAATGAAGGAAATGCAATTCAAGAGGCTGGTTGAAGGTCTTCCCAACTTCCAAGGACAAGGTATGAAGCATTTATGTGAATCTTGTCAACTAGGGAAGCAAGCGAGACTTCCATTCAAGAAGAGTGGCTACATAAGCCAACATCCATTGGAGTTGATACATACAGATGTGTGGGGGCCAACCAAAGAGCAATCCATTGGAGGTAACAAGTACTTTGTCACTTTTATAGATGATTGCACAAGGATGGTTTGGTTTTATTTCATAAAAAACAAATCAGATGTGTTTACATGTTTCAAAGCATTCAAGGCAATGATCGAAAAGGAAACAGGTACATATATCAAGAAGCTAAGGTCCGATGGAGGGGGAGAATATTTCTCCAATGCGTTTTTTGATTTTTTAATGGATCAAGGCATCAAGAGGCAAGTAACATGCAGGTACACACCCCAACAAAATGGAGTAGCAGAGAGAAAGAATAGATACATTGTCGAGATCACTAGAGCAATGCTTAATGAGATGAATGTACCTAACATGTTTTGGAGTGATGCAGCAAATACCGCCGTGTATCTAATGAATAGGGCTCCTACCTCAGGGATCCATGGCTTGACACCATATCAAGCCTATTATGGTAAGAAACCTGATCTTTCCCACTTGAAGATATTTGGATGTACTTGTTATGTGCATGTGCCAAGTGAATTGAGGCACAAGCTACAACCAAAGACAGAAAAGTGTGTGTTTCTAGGATATTCAAATGATCATAGAGGTTACAGGTGCTTCAACCCAAACACAAAGGACTTGAGGATATCAAGGGATGTAGCATTTGATGAGCTACTCCCTTGGTATAAGAAGTATGATTGTATGCAGGACTATGAAGAAGAAAAGCATGGACATGATGAAGACCAAATCGACCTAGAGCTAAGCGGCCCAAGGTGTTCCATCAATGAAGATAGTTCAAGCATGAACTCACCATGGAGGGGGAGATCTTCATCAAGCTATGAAGCACAATCAATCAACAAAGGCAAAGCAACATTGGTGGAGTTGGATGAAGATGGTAATGAAGTTGAAGATGATGAAGGACACATGATGGAGAAAGAAGCCACGTCAAAGAAAGAGATCAAGTTCCCAAGGCAAAGGAGGTTTATTCCTCCAAAAGGTGAAGAAAGGAAGTCTTCTAGAGTTAAGTATCCAACTCAAAGGTTTACTTATGATTCATAGATGGCAACACATTATGCATATATGAACAAAGTAGTAGAAGATCATAAGCCCGATTGCTATGAAGATGCAAGCAGGTACACCGAATGGAAAGAGGCAATGCAAGAAGAGATCGACGCACTTGAGGAAAATCAAACATGGACTCTAGTGCCCAAGAAGGAGAACATGAAGGTAATAGGTAATAAGTGGGTGTATAAAGTAAAGAGGAATTCAGATGGATCTATTTCTAGGTTCAAAGCAAGATTGGTGGCCAAGGGTTTTGCACAAACCTATGGAATGGACTTTGAAGAGACATTCAGCCCCGTGGCAAAGATGAGCACCATTAGGAAACTCATTGCAATGGCTGCTAGCAAAGGATGGAAGCTTTTCCAATTGCATATCAAGAATGCCTTTCTCAATGGAGACTTGGAAGAAGAGGTATACATGGAGCAACCACTAGGTTTTGTTCATAAAGAGTTTCCACATCATGTTTGTAGGTTGAAGAAGGCACTTTATGGCCTAAAGCAAGCTCCAAGGGCTTGGAACAAAAGATTGGTGGACTATTTGATCAAATGTGGTTACAATCAATGCAAGGGGGATCCATCTCTCTTCATCAAACAAAGAGGAGAACTTGTAGTCTACATGTGTGTGTATGTAGATGATCTTATCATTACACGTAATGATACAAAGGGCATTGAGGAGATCAAGGCAAAGCTTGGAAAGGAGTTTAGGATATCTGATCTTGGAGATCTTAGGTATTTTCTTGGAATTGAAGTTGTATACAAAGAAGAAGGTATTATGCTCATACAAAGGAAGTATATTCTAGACCTACTTGAGAGGTTTGGGATGCTACATTGCAAGCCTATTTCAAATCCCATGGAAGTTAATGTAAAGCTAAGCTCCATTGATGGAAAGCCATTAGAGGATGTAACTTTTTATCGCTCTATTGTAGGCTCTTTCAATTATGCCACAATAACTAGGCCTAACATAGCATATGGAGTTGGAGTGTTATCACAATTTATGCATAGTCCAAGGACTACACACTTGCAAGCTGCAAGAAGAATGTTACGATATCTCAAGGCCACTATAAATGAAGGATTGTTCTATTCATTTGATGATGATATGCAGGTCAAAGCTTACTCTGATGCGGATTGGGCCGGTTCCAAGGAGGATAGAAGAAGTACAAGTGGTTACCTAGTCATGCTAGGTAGCAAGATCATCTCATGGATTTCAAAGAAGCAACCCACGGTGGCATTATCTTCCACCGAGGCTAAGTATAGAGCTTTGGCTCAAGTCACATGTGAGCTAATATGGATTAAGAAGTTATTTATGGAGCTTAATTTGCAGGTTGACACATATCCAATTTTTTGTGACAATATGAGTAGCATTCATCTAGCATCGAATCCTCTCTATCATGCTAGAACCAAGCATATTGAAGTGCACTATCACTTCATAAGGGAAAAGGTGATATCCAAGGAAGTTTCAGTACATCATATTGGTACCAAAGACCAAGTTGCCGACATGTTTACAAAGGCTTTGGATGGAATGAAGATTTCAAAATTCAAGCAAAGCATCAACATGAAGGAGCTTGGATGAGGATGAAGAATTGAAGCTTGAGGGGGAGTGTTAAATGTTGGAGATAGACGTCTGCGGAAGCACACGAACAACACAAGGAAGAAGAAGAAGAAGCTTGGAGCACAAACACACAATACTGAATGTATTACTAGAGAATGTACAAAGATAAGTAGCCCATTAGGGCAATATGCATATATACAAGCCCGGGGAAAAAAACCTCCTAAAGAGGGAAAAAAGTGCCCCGGCAGTCCTAGATTGTTCACACACATCACTACCTAAATATATCAACAAATCTCCCCTGGGAGTGATGTGGTGAACAAGGAGCTGGCACTCATGTATAAGGAAGTGCCAAGCTATGTGGAAATCACTCCACAAAAGGAAGTAAGCCCAAAGCTTTGCGGAAAGCTTCAAACTTCTCCCTAGGCAGAGCCTTCGTGAAAAGGTCTGCAATGTTCTCCTGCGTGGGCACATATGCCAAGCTGATCTCCCCAGCAGAGAACCTCTCCTTGACATACTGATAATGCACCTCAATGTGCTTAGTGCGAGCATGGAACACGGGGTTCCTTGCATCTGCCAATGCGCTCTGACTGTCAGTGAAGATGGTGGTGGCAGAAGACTGGCCAACACCCAAATCAGCCATAAGGCGTCTGAGCCACACACACTCAACAGTCGCTATGAAAGCTGCCCTATACTCAGCCTCACAACTGGAAGTGGCCAAAGTAGGCTACTTCTTGCTCAACCAAGATATACATGAGCTACCAAGCATGAAGCAAAAACCACTGGTGGACACACGAGTGTCATAGCAACCAGCCCAATCTGAGTCAGAAAAAGCATGCAAATCTGGCGGTAGTGATCCCCCCTTGGGATAAAACAACCCAAGTAGCCGAGTACCACTCAAGTAGCGAAAGATGCGCTTAACCGCTTTCCAATGCGTGACTCCTGGGCAATGCATAAACCTGCTCATCTATGAGATAGCAAACTGAATATCTGGCCAAGTAATGCATAAGTAAATCAAGCATCCAACAGCCTGCTAATAGAGAACAACATCAAATGCATCTCCAGCATCATGAAGACTCAATCGTAAACCTATCTCCATAGGAGTGGCAATAGGCTTACAGTCTTCAAGGCCAAAACGCTGCAATAATGTGTCAATATATTTTGTTTGACACAAAGCCATTCCACCATCAACGTGCATAAATTGAATGCCCAAATAGTGATGCAAATGCCCCAAATCAGACATCTCAAATGAGGCATGCAAATCAGCCTTAAAATCAGCAATATGTGTCTCAATAGGACCAGTGAGCAGCATGTCATCAACATAGACAACAATGATCAGAAGCACATCATTAGCACGTTTAACATATAAGGTGCTTTCAGTTGGACTGTTCTCAAAATTGTATGCAATCGGATAGGCATGTATCTTCTCATACCAAGCACGTGGTGCTTGCTTTAAACCATATAATGCCTTCTTTAACCTGCAAACCTGGTTTTCATGCCCTTTCTGCACAAAGCCACGAGGCTGAAAAACATACACTTCTTCATGCAAGTCACGATTCAGAAATGCTGTTTTAATGTCCAACTGATGTACATTCCAACCATGATGGGCTGCAAGTGCACAAATGCTCCGAACAGTAGTCATACGGCATGTAGGTGCAAAGGTCTCATCAAAATCAATGCCTCTTTCCTGTGCATAACCCTTTGCAACAAGCCTAGCCTTATACCTGTCAACTGTACCATCACGTTTACGCTTTAGCTTGTATACCCACTTAGTGCCAATGGCCTTCTTGCCAGGAGGCAAGTCACATAAAGACCATGTACCATTCTAGCATCATATTCAGATTGCATAGCAGCCATCCAATTTTCTGAATTTTGTGCTTCATCAAAAGAAACAGGCTCATTCTCATCACAGAGACTAGATGCAGCCATAGCATAGCAATCTGATGCAAAGGAGGCACTATGAGAGCCTGAACGAGTACGATATGACAAAGGTGCATCTAATTTGTTGTCATGCAAAGTCTGCACCAGCCATTTTGGCATAGTTTTTGCCTGCTCAATATCAGCTCTCTCATCAACAAGTGCATCATATAAATCTGCATCAGAAATGGAATGATCTGCATCATCATATGAAACCTACAAAGGCTGAGAAGTTACCTCATTAGGACCAACACTAGCCTATCCACCTGTAAAAAGAGGCATCAAAGTATCATACATGTCTTTGGAGCTAACATATGTCTCCTTAGTACATGAAAGCAATGGCTGAATAGCATCTTCCACAAAGACAACATCACGGCTAACCAGAATGCGTTTAGTCTGTGGATGATATAAACGATAGCCTTTACTTTCAAAACTGTACCCAACAAAAATACATTTTACTGCCTTATCATCCAATTTTTTGCGTTGTTGTTCAGGCACTAATGCATATGCCAAACAACCAAAAACACGCAGATGAGCAACAGATGGCTTGCGGTCATGCCAAGCCTCATATGGAGTGATAGATTGCAACGCTTTAGTGGGACACCTGTTTAGTACATATGCTGCACACATGACAGCCTCAAGCCAGAAACTATGTGGTAAAGCCTGACTTTTGACCATGCACCTCGCCATCTCCATGAGTGACCTGTTCTTTCGTTCAGCAACTCCATTCTGTTGAGGTGTATATGGCACTGTACACTAGTGTTTTATCCCACGTTCAGCCAGAAATGCATTAAAATCTGAAGACATATATCCCCCCCCCCCCCCCCGATTAGAACGGAGGGTGCCCATTTTACATGCTGACAAATTTTCAGCCAAAACCAAAAACTGTTTGAAGCACATGAACACTTCAGACTTTGCTTTGAGTGGATATACCCATGCATGCCTCGAAAAATCATCAATGAAAGTCACGAAGTAAAGGTAATTTCCAAAAGAGGGTGTCTGCATAGGACCACAGATATCACTATGTACAAGCTGCAATTTTTGCGTAGCCCGAACTGAACCATCTTTTGGAAAGGAAGAACGCTGCATTTTGCCCAAAATACAGCCTTCACAAACATGTTTTCCAGGTGCCTCAAGTTTGGGCAAAGAGGACACCATTTCAGATTTCTACAGGCATAACAAACTAGCAAAATTCAAATGACCAAAGCGTGCATGCCAAAGCTTTGCATCTGACATAGCCTGAGAATCATGAACTGCACATGCGGAATCATTCACAAATCTTTCATAGTCTATGAGCTTATACAGCCCACGACATAAAATGCCAGAAGCAATAATCACATCGCCATTTGAGAGATCATGAACTGTACACCTGTCATCAACGAATTTCACAACCAAGCCAGTCTTGGCTAATGCAGAAACTGATAACAGGTTCTTTTTGATCCCTGGCACAAATAAAGCATCTGACAAAGTGAAAGAACTACCATCAGCAGTAGTTAGAATGATCTTACCAACTCCCATAACAGGATAAGAGGGTGTGACAGTATTCCCTCTAGGGGCAGGCTCGAGTGAAGAGAAGAAACTGCGCTGCGAGGTAATATGTTTGGTCGCCCCACTGTGAAAGTACCAAACATCTGAATCTACTGCAGACATGCACTGATCATGAGAAGATGGGTTAAAACTGCAGACAGTAGTAAACGCCCATTCTTCTTCCTGCACAAGATTTGCAGACTCTGTTTTTGGTGTAGAGGCCTCTGCAACAACCATTCCAGCCTCTTTCTTCTTTGCCTCTTTAGCAGCCAGTTTTGGACAGTTCTTTATAATATGATCATTTCCTTTACAGTACTTGCAGAACAATTTATGCTTTTCTGATTTCTTCTCATCTTTATCCTGGTTCTTCGATTGTGCAGCATTTGCAGATTTCTGCTTACTAGTAGAAGAGCTCCATTTTCCTTTGCCCTTCTGACTAGCCAGGAAAGCTTGATCTGCAACACGCATAATGGACCTGTTCTGCCTGGACTGATCTTCCTGCAACAAAACAGAGACTAATTCCTCAAATGACAAGGCATTCGGATTGCCTTTCATCATCAACCGAAGAGTAGAGGCAAAACTCTGATATGAATCAGGAAGACCATTCAGAATGGTCTGCACAAGTGAGCTATCTGGTATAACCTCATCAGCAGAAATCAATTGTTCCTTCAGGTCTTTGATCTTTGTAAGAAAACTGTCCATAGAATCACCTTCATTCATGTGCTCACTCTCCAACTGTTTTTGGAGGTAAGCAACACGAGCCTCATTCCTAGCCTGGTACAAAGTGGTAAGTGTATCCCAAGCATCCTTTGCTGTTCTGCAAGAGCGAATGTAAGGAATAATGGCACGTTTGAAAGACAAAGCTATCAATGCATGTGCCTGGGCATCTCTGCCATCCCAACGAATCTGCTCTGCAATAGGTGCAATAGAAATAGCAGCACGAATAGGAATCTGCGGAATATCATCTTCGACACCATCTTCATCAGCTCCAACACCTGTATTTGCAGTACTTGTCGTTACAGGTGTAACAGGACGTCTTTCAACACCCTGCACAATGTTCCACAATCCTTTTGCAACCAGTACATGTCGCATCATATAAGCCCATAATGGGTAGTTGGTACCATCCAACTTATCCTCAACAGCCAACATACGGAATACATCACTGCTTTCAGCCATGGCCGGTGACTAAAATACCTTGATGCAGAAAATTGACTGTATCTCAAAAAGTTGAACGGAACAACCCAGACGAGTTCTGCTAGACCTGTAGCAGACTTTGAGATGCTCAAACTGGCAAACAGAAACTGGTATATACCTTTGGCACAAAAGAACGAAATAGCCTACACAAGCACTGCGATAGTGCGATCTCGGAAACACCTTGAGTATGCTCACCAAATTTCGTGCAAATCTGAGACTACAAACGGAGGAGTGTCGACGGCACCCTAGAAGAAGCGACGACCTACTCTGATACCAATTGTTGGAGATAGACGTCTGCGGAAGCACGCGAACAGCACAAGGAAGAAGAAGAAGCTTGGAGCACAAACACACAATACTGAATGTATTACTAGAGAATGTACAAAGATAAGTAGCCCATTAGGGCAATAGGCGTATATACAAGCCGGGGGAAAAAAACCTCCTAAAGAGGGAAAAAAGTGCCCCGGCAATCCTAGAGTGTTCACACACATCACTACCTAAATATATCAACATTAAAAGTCAAGCTTCAAGCTACAAATTCGTGGGGAATCTTTTATGGACATGTGGAGCAATCAAAGGAAGCCGAAACCCATGAGATTCCATCAAGAAAAGTCACTCAACCACTCCCCAATTCATCTCAACTAATTCCTCCAAGTTAGGAGGCTGATTTGGGAAGGTAGTTCCTAGATTTTAGGGGCACACTTCTCACTATAAAAGGAGCATGTATCCCGACTTCTTTTGGGCCATCTTCTTGGAGTTTTAGCTCATGTAAAGTGAGCACTAAGTGCTGGAGTTGTGATAAGCAAGCCCCTTGCTTGCTTGTTTGTTTTCTTTTAGTAGGCATATCTATGTGTGTGCGCAGGCAGTGTTGCAACTCTCTACCCCTGAGTTGTTAGCATTGGTTCTCCCTCATATTGTATCCATTTGATGTAATTCTTGTCTCATTGAATAGCTATTAGAGTCTATGTTATGCTCACAAATTCTCTGGAGCATTCTCTGAGTAATCTGGGAGCAACATTCATTTTAGTGAAGTTGTGTGATTGATATCTCTCTCTGTGTGTAGGCTCTGTTGGAAATATTTTGCTCTCTGTTGTAAGGGCTGGTTCTCTTTCTCTATTTATCCATTTGCTATGATTTTGGTGTCATTGGGTAGCTATTAGAGTGCTCTAAGGTTGACCCAAGTTTGAGATTCATTTTCTGTATAATCTCTGAGAAAAGCTTGCTGGAGTGAAGTGAGGTCTCTGCTTGACTAGCAGTTGTGAGCATTCAACTAGCTCATGTTGTAGACATTGTTTCTCTTTGTGTAAGCATCCATTTGAAGTAAAATTTATCTTGTTGGAAAGCTCTTGGTGTCTACTACAGGTCTAAAATAGCTCACTGGAGTTCTTTGCATAAGCTCTGAGTAAGAGCACTTTTGGTGTGCAGAGGTCAAAGAAGGATACCTGTGGAGGTCATTCGCGCTTCGTCGTTGCTTAGGGGTTGAGATACTTCCTCCATCACCACACACTATGGAGTGATATGTGATTCATATTTTCATTGTAGAGCTTTTTTCATTAAGCTTTATTCTAGTTACATAATCTCTCTCTCTCTCTCATTGTTTACTAAAGGATTATTGAACTCTAATTCTGGCTTTGGGGATTTCAATATATGTGCTTTTAGGTCCAAGTGGAATTTTTCAATTATCGTTCTTGGTGTCAATTTTAAGAGCATGCAAAGTAGAGTTACTAAGCATTGTTTCCAAGACTCCCGCTTATAGAAGGGTAGCATGCAGAAGCTCTAACATCTGCTATAGAGATCCAAATTGGGTAATCTTTGTTGTATTTGAAAGTAAATTAAATTTCTTTTAGTAGCAAGTTAAATCACGCATTCTCATGTTTGGTTTGGATTCTAGGAGTGTTCTAATTGAGGTATTGAGCATTGTTTCTAGGGCTTCCACTTACAAAAGGGTAATTTGGAGAGGTTGTCAAATATGATATAGAGATCAAAATTGGGAAATCATTCTTGGATATTATCGTAAATTGCATAAAGTTAAATCACGCAATTCTACTCTTTGGTTCAAATGTTATGAGTGTTGGAAGTAGAGATATTGAGCATTATTTCCAAGGCTCCTACTTTAGAACAATGCTTGTAGAGGTTCTCAAATCTAATGTAGAGATCCAAATTGACTAATCTTTGTTGGATATTAAAGTCCATAGAATACAATTTTAGTTTCAAGTTAAATCATGGAATTCACGTGTTTGATTTGAATTTTTAGAGTGCTGAACATAGAGGTACTAAGCATTGTTTTCAGGGTTCCCATTTACAAAAGGGTAATTTGTAGAGGCTCTCAAATTTGATATAGAGATTCAAATTGGAAAATCATTGTTGAATATTAAAGTGCATAATTTTTTCTTTCAATTGCAAGTTAAATAATTGAATTCTCATATTTGCTTTGAATTTTATGATTGTTCAAAGTAAGGGTATGAGCATTATTCCTAGGTGCTGGAAATAAAGTTAGAGAAGGGTGATTTGTAGAGGCCCTCAAATTTGATGTAGTGATCCAAATTGAGTGCAATTTGTTGGCATTAAAGTGCACTGGTTTTTGTTCTATTGCCAAGTTAGATCTGTTGGAGTTAGACATCTGCGGAAGCACGCGAACATCACAAGGAAGAAGAAGAAGCTTGGAGCACAACACACAATACTGAATGTATTACTAGAGAATGTACAAAGATAAGTAGCCCATTAGGGCAGTAGGCATATATACAAGCCGAGGGAACAAACCTCCTAAAGAGGGAAAAAAGTGCCTCGAGAGTCCTAGAATGTTCACACACATCACTACCTAAATATTGTTGGTGCAGACCAATCACCAATTGAAGATTTGAAGGACAAAGGATGGAGATGAGATCAAGTTTTGAAGCAAAGAAGATGGATACATTCACAGAGTGAAAGACATGTACACATATGTACATTAGTTAAGACATAGGTTACTTATACTTATGCTTTGATATAAGTTTGTACATAATTGCCAATAATTACTTTTGAAAATGTCGGGGCAAGGTGAGAAGACAAGGAGAGACAATAGGAGATCATGAGATTAGGGTATTGAGTAGTAAAAAAATGTCATTAGACATGTGTGAAGTGAGTTGAATTCTCCATCCTCACTCAGTTGTAAATTTCTGAGAAATAGAAGGAAAAATTGCGCCCGATGTTTCTGTGTTTTCTCCCTGTGTGATAGATCTTTTGTGAATTCCTTTTGGAGATATCTAAGTCCATAGTTAATCAATCTATGGCTAGAGTTTGAGAGTCTAATTGTGATCAGGCTAAGAGAATTGTGTGTAGGAACATTTACATGTGAGAAAGTACTCACTGGTTCCTGAAACAGGCGCAAATTTTGATCTTAATGATTTGATCATTTCTCACTCCACAGTTTAAAGTTTTGTGCAAGTAAGCACTTAATCTTTAAGTTGGAAGGTAAGCTACTCGTGGTTAAAAGCATTTTCTTAAACGGGTTTTATACTGAGAGAATTAAAGTTAAGAAGTTAGGGGTGTCCAAATCGACTTCTCAGAAGTGCAGATTTAGACATAGCTGACTTTGTAAGTAGATTTCTCAAGATCTACTGAACCTTTTGAAGTAATTTGACTTAGAGAAGGTGCGCAATCTTTAGGCAACACCTTGTGCAAAGTTTCATAAAAAACTTTACACATTTACTCAGTCAATGAGCAAGATCTATGCAGCAGACTTTCTGAGGAAATTCCTTTTTCACAGTTTAGTCAAGAAATTTATATTTGGTCATTGATAGCTTAAATTGGTGAAGGTTTTGACTTACTCTTGATATAGAGGTGTTCTAAATTCAAGCGTAGGTTGTTCTTTTGGAGATTAACACTCTCCATCAGTGGCATCAGAGCAGGAAATATCAAAATCAAGGAAAGGAGGATCCCGACTGCTGCAAATTCAAGAAATTCAACAACTGAAGAACTAAAAGGTGAAAGCTTGAAGGCAAAGCTTGAGGAGGAGACTATACGACATCAAGAAAGACAAAAGGACTCTAATTTGAAGTAAAGGTACATATATTATTCATAAAGCTTGAAGATTTCAATACACAGGTGGACACAAGATGGGAGATTCTCTACAGATAGGGAAAACTATCCTGCATGGTCAATGAGGATGGAAGCTCATCTTATGAGCAAAGATTTAATAGCTTACATCACAGGAGAAGAAGAGAAGCCACAGTTCAGAGATCCTAGTGTTCCAACTAGGGAAGAGTTAGCAGATTTGAAAAATTGGATGAAGAAAGATGCTCAAGCTAGGAGCATTATATATATGGTAATCAATGATTACTTGTTACCTCATATTCGAGGTCTTCAAAGTGCAATTGATATTTGGAATGCTTTGGAGGAGCATTTCCAGAATACTACTAAGTCAAGGAAGGCATCCTTATGGGCAGAGTTTACCACCTTTACGAACAAGGCTTCTCAATCCATTTCAGACTATGTGACAAGAATGAAAGATATTGCAGATGCTTTAGGTGCTGTTGATGAAGACATTGAGGAGGATAAATTGGTAACGCAAATCCTTACAGGTTTAAGAGGTGATGACAAATGGAAGCCATTCATTTTGTCTACAGAATTATCACTTGATCATTTCACTCCTGATTTAAATCAGTTGCTAGGTCATATGCTAACATTTGAGCAGGATGTTAAAGGAGATGGTGACAAAAGTACAGGTCATGCAATGTACTCAAAGGACAAGAAGAAAGCTAACAAAGGAAAGCAACAAGCAGGTGAAGATGAAGGTACAACTAGTCAAGCCAACTTCCTAAGAGGTAGAGGAGGTGGCAAAGGTAGAGGAAGAGGCAGAAACAACAAAGATGGAGGCAAAGCTTGTTGGATTTGTGGTAAGACAAATCATTTAGCTAATGATTGTTGGCATAATAATCAGAGTAATGGTGGATATAATCAGAACTATAATACAAGAGGAAGAGGTGGCAGAAATCAAAGAGGTAATTTCAGAGGCAGAGGTAGTAGGGGTTACTTTGGAAGAAATGCAGGTAGAGGTTTCCAAAGTCAACAATATAACAACACCTACTACAATTATGCTTCAGATCAAAAGGAAGATTCAACATTTATAATGAATGCAACTTGTGAAAGGCAGAATGAAGATCAAAGAGTCTTTTACATTGATTCAGGGTGTAGCAATCACCTGAGTGGTAATATAGCCTTGATGACTGATTTGGAGAATAAGGTATCTAATCATGTTGTTCAAACAGGTGACAACACAAAGCACAATGTGAAGTCAATTGGATCAGTGAAGGCCAAAGATGGAAGCACCTTATTGAGTAAGGTCTTGTATGTTCCTACAATTCCTAAGAATTTGATAAGTGTAGGACAAATTGTGGAAAAAGGTTATGAAGTAAGGTTCACTAATGAAGGAGTGTTTGTGGAAGACCCTAGCAATGGGTATAAACCAATTGTTTCAGGGAAGAAAGAAGGAATATTGTTCACATTGAAGATTCAAGGTAATATTGGTCATGCCATGTTCACATATGGAGGACATAAGATCTCTGAGTTAGATCTTTGGCACAAGAGGCTTGGACATTTCAATGAAAGAGGTATTAAAGACATCATTAACAATGGTTCAGTGCTTGGTTTGCCTAATTTTGCAGGTCAACATATGACATACAGATGTGAGGCATGTCAATTAGGTAAGGCTCATAAGCATTCCTACTCCAAGCATGGTTTTATGTACTCAGAGAAGCTTGAGTTGGTACATACAGATGTGTGGGGACCATCAAAGGATTTCAGTATAAATGGGTCAAGATATTATGTGATTTATGTTGATGATGCTACTAGATGGATCACTATTTATGTGATCAAAGATAAGTCAGAAGTGTTTAATACATTTAAACACTATCATGCATATGCAGAAAGAATTACAGGACATAAGTTGAAAAGACTAAGGTCAGATGGAGGGGGAGAGTATTTCTCTAATGAATTCAATAATTACTTGTGGGATGCAAGTATAAAAAGGGAAGTTACTTGCAGGTACTCTCCTCAACAAAATGGTGTAGCAGAAAGGAGAAATAGAACTCTTGTTGAGTTTGCAAGGTCCATGATGAAGGAGAAAAATTGCCCTAATTATTTGTGGGCTGAGGCTGTAAATACAACTACTTATTTGGTCAATAGGTTACCATGTAAAGCTTTGCAGGGAATGACACCTTATGAGGCATGGTGGGGTAAGAGACCTACACTAGACCATTGCAAAGTATTTGGATGTTTGGCCTATGCATATGTGCCATCACAGTTAAGGAACAAATTGGAACCTAAAGCTGAAAAATATGTGTTTATTGGTTATGATGATAAGCAGATGGGATACAGGTTGTGGAATCCATCCACAAAACATTTTCTTGTATCAAAAGATGTTACATTTGATGAGCAAGGTACTTGGTATGCAGGTACTATCAATATTAATACAGATGATGAAGAGGTTGTGAGCCAAAGGAAAGGTAAGTCAAAGGTTCAAATAATTGATGAAGAAGAGAATAATGAAGTGCAGGTTGAAGTGGAAGAAACACCTAGGTTTGATCCTGAATATGAAGAACAAGAAACCTCAAGAAGTGGAGAACTTAGGAGGTCTACAAGGAACAAATGGCAACCTACAAGGTATAGCTATGATACTTCATTTCTGGCTACCAAAGATTATGCTTACATGATTAAAACAGATGAAGACCCTTCTACATATGAAGAGGCAAAAGGTAAAGAAAATTGGGAGAAAGCTATGCAGGAAGAATATGATGCATTATTGGAGAATCAAACATGTGATTTGGTTCCAAAACCAAATAGCCAGAAGATCATTGGATGTAAGTGGGTTTATAAGACAAAAAGATTTGCAGATGGAAGTGTGTCTAGGTACAAAGCTAGAATTGTTGTCAAAGGGTTTGCTCAGACATATGGTGTTGACTATGATGAGACTTATAGTCCTGTGGCAAAGATGACAACCATCAGGACACTTATAGCAATTGCTGCATGTAAAGGTTGGAAATTGTGTCAATTAGATGTGAAAAATGCTTTTTTGAATGGTTATGTTTCAGATGATGTATTCATGGAGCAACCTCAAGGGTTCAGAGATAAAAGGTATCCAGATCATGTGTGCAAGCTCAAGAGAGCTTTGTATGGCTTGAAGCAGGCCCCAAGGGCATGGAATTATAGACTTGTAAAGTTCTTGAAAGAACTTGGATTTCAGGTGTCTAAAGCAGATAGTAGCTTGCTTGTCAAAGCAAGTGATAATGGTTTCATATACATGTGCATATATGTTGATGATATAATCCTTACAGGTACAGATGAGGAAGGAATACAAAGACTAAAGAAGCAAATGGAAAAGGAGTTCAAAATAAGTGACTTGGGAGACTTGTCATACTTCTTGGGCATGGAGATTACATATACTCAACATGGAGTATTTGTGACCCAAGAAAGGTATTTGAAGAACTTGTTAATCAAGTTTAAAATGGATGATTGCAGGGTAGCACCTACACCAATGGAGGTGAATCATAAATTGAGTAAATTTGGAGGTCAAGAATTCAAGGACATGAGACAATATCAGAGTTTGGTTGGTAGTCTTATCTATGCTACTTTAACTAGACCTGATTTATCATATGCAGTAGGGGTTTTGTCTCAATTCATGCATTGTCCTAGGAAAGAGCATTGGATTGCAGGTCAAAGAGTGTTGAGGTACATTAAGGGTACACTCAAAGAAGGTTTGTATTATGGGTTTACATCAGATACAAACATCAAGATCTATAGTGATGCAGATTGGGCAGGTAATCCAGATGATACAAGATCAACTTATGGATACATGTGTTATGTGGGAGATAAGTTAATCTCCTGGTGCTCAAAGAAGCAACATATAGTTGCTTTGTCATCTACAGAAGTAGAGTACAAAGGCATGGTTGAAGCTGCAAAAGAAGTGATATGGCTTAAGACTCTAATGAAGAGTTTTGACACTATACAGAACATACCTATCATTTATGGTGATAACATGAGTTCATTATATCTAGCTGCTAATCCTGTTTTTCATGCCAGGACTAAACACATTGAGATACAGTATCACTTTCTAAGAGAGAATGTGATGGATAAGGAGATTGAAGTCATACATACTTCAACAAAAGATCAGATAGCTGATATGCTTACAAAGAGCTTGGATGGACCAAAGCTACAGAAGTTTAAAGACATGGCAGGTATAAAGAAGATAAGAGAAACCTCAATTGATGATTGAGGGGGAGCTGTTGGTGCAGACCAATCACCAATTGAAGATTTGAAGGACAAAGGATGGAGATGAGATCAAGTTTTGAAGCAAAGAAGATGGATACATTCACAGAGTGAAAGACATGTACACATATGTACATTAGTTAAGACATAGGTTACTTATACTTATGCTTTGATATAAGTTTGTACATAATTGCCTATAAATACTTTTGAAAATGTCGAGGCAAGGTGAGAAGACAAGGAGAGACAATAGGAGATCATGAGATTAGGGTATTGAGTAGTAAAAAAATGTCATTAGACATGTGTGAAGTGAGTTGAATTCTCCATCCTCACTCAGTTGTAAATTTCTGAGAAATAGAAGGAAAAATTGCGCCCGATGTTTCTGTGTTTTCTCCCTCTGTGATAGATCTTTTGTGAATTCCTTTTGGAAATATCTAAGTCCATAGTTAATCAATCTATGGCTAGAGTTTGAGAGTCTAATTGTGATCAGGCTAAGAGAATTGTGTGTAGGAACATTTACATGTGAGAAAGTACTCACTGGTTCCTGAAACAGGCGCAAATTTTGTTCTTAATGATTTGATCATTTCTCACTCCACAGTTTAAAGTTTTGTGCAAGTAAGCACTTAATCTTTAAGTTGGAAGGTAAGCTACTCATGGTTAAAAGCATTTGCTTAAACGGGTTTTATACTGAGAGAATTAAAGTTAAGAAGTTAGGGGTGTCCAAATCAACTTCTCAGAAGTGCAGATTTAGACATAGCTGACTTGGTAAGTAGATTTCTCAAGATCTACTGAACCTTTTGAAGTAATTCGACTTGGAGAAGGTGCGCAATCTTTAGGCGACACCTTGTGCAAAGTTTCATAAAAAACTTTACACATTTACTTAGTCAATGAGCAAGATCTATGCAGCAGACTTTCTGAGGAAATTCCTTTTTCACAGTTTAGTCAAGAAATTGATATTTGGTCACTGATAGCTTAAATTGGTGAAGGTTTTGACTTACTCTTGATATAGAGGTGTTCTAAATTCAAGAGTAGGTTGTTCTTTTGGAGATTAACACTCTCCATCAAATATATCAACAAATCCCCCCTCGGAGTGATGCGATGAACAAGTAGCTGGCACTCATGTATAAAGAAGTGCCAACCTATGTGGAAATCACTCCACAAAAGGAAGTAAGCCCAAAGCTTTGCGGAAAGCTTCAAACTTCTCCCTAGGCAGAGCCTTCGTGAAAAGGTCTACAATGTTCTCCTGCATGGGCACATATGCCAAGCTGATCTCCCCAGCAGAGAACCTCTCCCTCACATAATGATAATGCACCTCAATGTGCTTAGTGCGAGCATGGAACATAGGGTTCCTCACAACTCCCAATGCACTCTGACTGTCAGTGAAGATGGTGGTGGCAGAAAACTGACCAACACCCAAATCAGCCATAAGGCGTCTGAGCCACACACACTCAACAGTAGCTGTGAAAGATGCCCTATACTCAGCCTCAAAACTCGAAGTGGCCACAGTAGGATGCTTCCTGCTCAACCAAGATATACATGAGCTACAAAGCATGAAGCAAAAGCCACTAGTGGACAAACGAGTGTCATAGCAACCAACCCAATCAAAGTAAAAAAAGCATGCAAATCTAGCGATAGTGACCCCCCCTTGGGATAAAACAACCCAAGTAGCCGAGTACCACTCAAGTAGCAAAAGATGCGCTTAAGCGCCTGCCAATGCTTGACTCCTGGGCAATGCATAAACCTGCTCATCTGTGAGACAGCAAACTGAATATCTGGCCAAGTAATGCATAAGTAAATCAAGCATCCAACAACCTGCTGATAGAGAACAGCATCAAATGCATCTCCAGCATCATGAAGACTCAATCGTAAACATGTCTCCATAGGAGTGGCAATAGGCTTATAGTCTTCAAGACCCAAACCCTTCAATAATGTGTCAATATATTTCATTTGACACAAAGCCATTCCACCATCAACTTGCATAAACTTAATGCCCAAATAGCGATGCAAATGCCCCAAATCAGACATCTCAAATGAGGCATGTAAATCAGCCTTAAAATCAGCAATATGCTTCTCGATAGGACCAGTGAGAAGCATGTCATCAACATAGACAACAATGATCAGAAGCACATCATTAGCACGCTTAACATATAAGGTGCTTTCAGTTGGGCTGATCTCAAAACGATGTGCAATCAGATAGGCATGTATCTTCTCATACCCAGCACGTGGTGCTTGCGTTAAACCATATAATGCCTTCTTTAACCTCCACACCTAGTTTTCATGCCCTTTCTGCACAAAGCCACGGGGCTGAAAAACATACACTTCTTCATGCAAGTCACCATTTAGAAATGTTGTTTTAATGTCCAACTGATGTACATTCCAACCATGATGGGCCGCAAGTGCACAAATGCTCCGAACAGTAGTCATATGGCATGTAGGTGCAAAGGTCTCATCAAAATCAATGCCTCTTTCCTGTGCACAACCCTTTGCAACAAGCCTAGCCTTATATCTGTCAACTTTACCATCATGTTTCTGCTTTAGCTTGTATACCCACTTAGTGCCAATGGCCTTCTTGCCAGGAGGCAAGTCACATAAAGACCAAGTACCATTCTTCATTATTGCATCATTCAGATTGCATAGCAGCCATCCAATTTTCTGAATTTTGTTCTTCATCAAATAAAACAGGCTCATTCTCATCATAGAGACTAGATGCAGCCATAGCATAGCAATCTGATGCAGAAGAGGCACTATGAGAGCCATATTGAGTACGATATGACAGAGGTGCATCTAATTTACTATCACGCAAGGTCTGCACCAGCCATTTTCGCATAGTTCTTGCCTGCTCAATATCAGCTCTCTCATCAATAAGTGCATCATGTACATCTACATCAGAAATGGAATTATCTACATCATCACATGAAACCTGCAAAGGCTGAGAAGTTGCCTCATTGGGACCAGCACTAGACTGTCCACGTGTAAAAAGAGGCAGCAAAGTATCATACATGTCTTTGGAGCTAACAGATGTCTCCTTAGTACATGAAAGCAATGGATGAATAGCATCTTCCACAAAAACAACATCATGGCTAACTAGAATGCGTTTAGTCTATGGATGATACAGACGATAGCCTTTACTTTCAGAACTGTACCCAACAAAAATACATTTTACTGCTTTATCATCCAATTTTCTACGATGTTGTTCAGGCACTAATGCATATGCCAAACAACCAAAAACACGCAGATGAGCAACAAACGGCTTGCGCTCATGCCAAGCCTCATATGGAGTGATAGACTACAGTGCTTTAGTGGGACACTTGTTCAGTACATATGCTGCACACATGACGGCCTCAAGCAAGAAACTATGTGGTAAAGCCTGACTCTTGACCATACACCTTGCCATCTGCATGAGTGACCTGTTCTTTCGTTCAGCAACTCCATTGTGTTGAGGTGTATACGACACAGTACATTGGTGTTTTATCCCACGTTCAGCCAGAAATGCATTAAAATTAGAAGACATATATTCCACCCTCGATCTGAACGGAGGGTGCCCATTTTACATGCTGACATATTTTCAGCCAAAACCAAAAACTGTTTGAAGCACATGAACACTTCGGACTTTTCCTTCAATGGATATACCCATGCATGCCTGGAAAAGTCATCGATGAAATTCATGAAGTAAAGATAATTCCCAAAAGAAGGTGTCTACATAGGACCACAGACATCACTACGTACAAGCTACAATTTCTAAGTAGCCCGAACTGAACCATCTTTGGGAAAGGACGAATGCTGCATTTTTCCCAAAATACAACCTTCACAAACATGTTTTCCAGGTGCCTCAAGTTTGGGCAAGGAGGACACCATTTCAGATTTCTGCAGGCGTAGCAAACTAGCAAAATTCATATGACCAACGTGTGCATGCCAAAGCTTTGCATCTGACATAGCCTGAGATCATTTACTGCACATGCAAAATCCTTTATAGATCTTTCGTAGTCCATGAGCTTATACAACCCACGACATAAAATGCCAGAAGCAATAATCACATCGCCATTTGACAGACATGAAGTATACACCTGTGATCAACAAATTTCACAACCAAGCCAATCTTGGCTAATGCAGAAACTGATAACAAGTTCTTCTTGATCCCTGGCACAAATAAAGTATCTGAAAAAGTGAAAGAACTACCATCACCACTTGTCAAAATGATCTTACCAACTCCCATAACAAGATAAGAAGAGTTGTTGGCACATGTAACAATACTCCATGTAGGGACAGGATGAGGTAATATGTTTGGTCGCCCCACTGTCAAAGTACCAAACATCTGAGTCTACTACAGACATGCAGTGCTCATGAGAAGATGGGTCAAAACTGCAAACATTAGTAAACGCCCATTCTTCTTCCTGCACAAGATTAGCAGACTCTCTTTTTGGTGTAGAGGCTTCTACAACAACCATTCTAGCCTCTTTCTTCTTTGCCTCTTTTGCAGCAAGTTTTGGATAGTTCTTTATGATATGATCATTCCCTTTACAGTACTTACAAAACAAATTGTGCTTTTCTGATTTTTTCTCATCTTTGTCTTGGTTTTTCGAATGTGCAGCATTTGCAGATTTCTGCTTACTACTAGAAGAGCTCCATTTTCCTTTGCCCTTCTGACTAGCCAGGAAAGCTTGATCTGCAACACACATAATGGACCTATTCTACCTGGACTGATCTTCCTGCAATAGAACAGAGACTAACTCCTCAAATGACAAGGCATTTGGATTGCCTTTCATCATCAACCAAAGAGTAGAAGCAAAACTCTGATATGAATCAGGAAGACCATTCAGAATGGTCTGCACAAGTGAGCTATCTGGTATAACCTCATCAGCAGAAATCAACTGTTCCTTTAAGCCTTTGATCTCTGTTAGGAAACTATCCATAGAATCACCTTCATTCATGTGCTCACTCTCCAACTGTTTTTGGAGGTAAGCAACACGAGTCTCATTCCTAGCTTGGTACAATGTGGTAAGTGTATCCCAAGCATCCTTAGCTGTTCTGCAAGAGCGAATATGAGGAACAATGGCACGTTTGACAGACAAAGCTATCTGTGCCATCCCAACAAATCTGCTCTACAATAGGTGCAACAGAAATTGCCGCACGAACAAGAATATGCAGAATACCATCATCTTCGACACCTTCTACATCAGCTTCAGTACCTGCAGTTGTAACAGTTGCAGGTGTGATAGGATGTGTTTCGACACCCTGCACAATGTTCCACAGTCCTTTTGCAACCAACACATGTCGCATCATATAAGCCCGTAACGGGTAGTTGGTACCATCCAACTTCTCTTCAATAGCCAACATACGGAATACATCACTCCTTTCAGCCATGGTCGGTGACTAAAATACCTTGATGTAGAAAATTGACTGTATCTCAAAACGTTGCACAGATTTACCGAGATGAATTCTGCTAAACCTGTAGCAGACTTCGAGACGCTTATACTGGCAAATAGAAACTGGTATATATGTTTGGCACAAGAAGATGAAATAGCGTGCACAAGCGCTGTGATAGTGTGTTTGGAGGCCAAAACGAGCTCAGATCGCGATTTTGACACTGTTAAAAGTGCTTTCGGTTAAGCCCTTTTAATCTCGTTTCTGGGTTCTTGCAATGGATAGGGGTCTGATAGTACAGAGGCCCTTTTTAATTTTCCCAATTCAATCATTCAATCAACAACTAACTTCCTTCCAATTTAACACTTATCACTACGCAATGCGTCTACCATGCGTATCAAGCACTTACAGATTCACACAGAATTGTTAAGGTTAATCGCATTATTCGGTAATTAACGATTATTTACTGAAATGTAACAATCAAACACAGCTCTCAGAGTTCTTCAAAATCTGTAACATAGCATCTCTAGCGCTATCGCCCAGACAGACAGTCTGGCGATTCCTCTTGCCCGAAGAATGCCATGCTTGCCTTTTCATTACTCAAAAGAGGATTACATCTTTTTGCCACACCTTTTCAATGCGTGCAAATATAGAAAATAAAATTACATAGAGATCCAATCCGGGGACTAACACTGGCATGCACGGTGGACTCGGACCCAAAAATGAAAACTACAATTAAGGCTCATCAATAATGTCCTAGATATACAGAGTGCGAGTTAATTTAAAGGTTCGGGTAATCTTTTGTTTTAAAGAATCTAACATATCCTTCAAAATGGTAGGCTCAATAAGTTGGGCATCAGTTCGAACAGAACTGGCAGCGACAACTTGACTCATTAGCGATTTTGTTTGTGTCTGCAAAAATGATTCTTGAAGGTAGAACTCATTGGCGAGGGCAGCATCTCTTCTCAGCTTCATGTCTTCAATCTCTCCATCAATTCTCGAGAGCCTGTCCGCTTGAACGCCTAATTGCTTTTTGTGTCTTTCCAACTCCTCAGTTTGAAACCGCATAGTCTTATAATAAGCTTCTCGCTCTTGTTTAATCGCTTCCATCTCGTTCTTTAGTTGTATAGTCCAGCCATACTCTGCTTCCAGATTATGAGTTTTCTAAAAAAGTTCTGCTGACACCTACTTTAACTCGGCCGTGATTTGCATGGCAAGGTCGGCCATTTCCTGTCCTTTCTGTTCTACCACAGCAAGATCGGTGCGTGTCTCCTCCAACAGATTTCCGATCGCAACTCAAGCATCTTCTTTATCTTGTACCATTTGTTCCACTTGAGAGATTTCTTCCTTGCGAGCTTCAAGGAGAACATTCTTCTTCGTTAATTCAGCAAGTGCAGTGTCCCATTGAGCAATCAGATTATCCCTTTTTGCTAATTGTTCTTGGAGTTGTTGGAGCTGAATCTGCAATGCGTGATTCTCGGCTTTGACCACAAGTGCTTCTTCCTGGAGCGGAGAAATATCTGCTTCGAGCAAGTCAACCTTGTTCTACAACTCTTGCTGAATGTTCTGAGTTGTTATCTTCATCTGGAGGGGCAATTGCTTAGAGAATTGGATAAGAAGTTGGCCCATAGATGCCAATTCTGTGAACATTACTACTAGAGGGGGAAGAGAAGAAGGAGGTTGTGATGACAAGGCAGAGAGCAGATGAGGGGAGGATGGTGGAGAGTAATCAAGAGAGGATAACGGATTAGTTGATGCCTCGCGAATGGCAGTGGAAGGTGCACTAAGAAGAACTTCAATAGGATAAGGATGAGGAATGGTAGTTGGCGGAGGAAGAGGGATAAGGGCGGTTGGTACCAAAACTATTCCCGTCTCAATCAAGGGTACTGACAAGGCAGCTTCGGTGATGGCCTCACTATGTCCAGTCAAATGCATGACTGCATCTGCTTGGACCGTGACTGCATCTGCTTGGACAATGACTGCATTTGCTTGGACAGTGATTGCATCTGCTTGGATGTCAGCGGTTGGTGATGAAGGATATTGACAGTCTATACCCCCAGTAGCTTCCGCTATCTCCTTCACAGCCTCAGCATCCGGTTCATGAGATTCCTCCCGCGATGAGACTTCAGCTACATCTTCCATGATAGCATCTTGATCCAGCTGCTTGAGAGAAGAAGACGGGACGGACTCTACCTGTAAGGAGGTGGCCGTGTCATGGAAAACTTCAACTTCTTGGCCCGCATTGGAGCCTTGTATCTGGCTTTCGGATGGACTAACGTGTCTGCATTTGTGGTTTAAAAAATGAAGCAAGTCTTCATCATCGTGGTCTTCGACCATCCGTGTAGATTCTTCATGTAACAGAATAGTATTGGGTGGGGGGGTTGCGTGGCTTGTATCACAGGAAGCAGAAGGGTAAGGAGATGGGGTAAATGAGTGCAAGGAATGTCATGCTTGGCTAACTGTTTTGTAACTGCTACGTGTTCACGGTGAATGCGCCTAAAGAAAAAGGAGGTGAAATTGACGGGCTCGCGGGAGGCAGTATCGATCATTGAGTAAAAAGGTCAAGAAATACCATATGTGCATTTTTGAAGGTTTAACGCTACGACAAGGAATTCAGAGTGGTACGCTCTAGTTCAGGTTGGCAAAGAATGGCAAACTCATTGGATGAGTGCCGGGGAAATAATTCCTTCATGGTGGCGAGAGGAAGGAGCGGTCCATTCTCTAACCCTTCCTGATGGAGACGGAATCCCTAAGCAACCATGTTTAGCATAACTACAACACGGGGGTTTAAACATGTTAACGGCCAACACTGCTCTGTAGCAGGCGTGGCAGCAATGGCAGAGATGATGTGTGCATGGAAGGGGTGACACTCCACTGAATTCCAAGGCAATTCAACGAAGGCCAACAGTCCCCGAGCACGCAAGTACTCACTCACATCTGGAGTGAGACCCGTACAGAAGGTTGCTATGTTAGCTAGAGCTTCCATGGCACACACAGAGATAAACGCAAATACAAAGTACACAATGGTCGCAAACACACAAACATAATAGCGATTAACAGCGAAAGAAACAAGATTAAGTAAGAGCACCGGGAAAATTAGGCGGCAAGAACCCTAATCATAATGCAGTATTGGAAATATATCCTTCATAATGGTGACATGCATGCATGAACAGAAGCAGGGACACAGAGGCGGCTATTAATCATGATTAGATAAGCAAAACGAAAGGATTACGACAGTTGGTCAACCGAAACACGAGGGGTAGAAAAGAAAAATCAAGTGACAAGCGAAAAAGAGGAAAATACCGAGTACACCTCATGAGTTAGTAGACGACGGGTGATAGGGGCGGAGCTTGGAGCCATTAATCGCTTTTGGAAGAAGGACACCTGTTAAAGTTGCCAACCAAAAAGTTGCGGGTCCCACTTGTTCAACAATCCGGTGTGGGCCGAACCACCGTAGCTTAAATTTTCCGGCAGATCTATTGGCTTTAGCATTATAGAATAAAACGAGTTAGTCAATCATAAATACAGGGGTTTTTAAAAAGCGATCATGAGTACGGGCTTGGCATAGCTGAACTTCTTGAAGAAGCATGAAGCTTTCCAAGCGTTGTTCATCCAATGATCTGAGAACATCTAACCGGAATGGAAAATATTCTTTTGATAGCAATTTCTGGGATAAGGCTACATGCAGGCTCGGCACCACCACTTCCATTGGTGCAATAGCTTCCAGTCCATAAGCAAGTTTAAATGGAGTCGTTTCGGTAGCCACTTTATAAGTGGTCCGGTAAGCCCACAAAATGGCAAGTACGAGCTGGTCCCATCGTTCCGGACACTCCAAGATTAGTTTCCGAAGAATATTCAGCAGAGTCTTATTAGTTCTCTCAGCAAGACCATTCCTGCATGGATAGTAAGGTGAGCTGAATTTATGCACAATCTGGAAAGTCTGAGTCAGCACTTGCATTAAGGTATTTGCAAAATATGTACCTTGGTCCGTCACTATCTCCAGAGGTAATCCATATCGATGGAAGACATCCTTCATCAAACATTTGGCCACCGAAACAGCTGTGGCAGAACGTAGAGCCCAAGCTTCCACCCACCTAGTGGCATAGTTTGTACAAGTCAAAATAAAGCGGTTGTTGGTGAGGGTTGCTGGGGGTGTAATTGGGCCAATGAAATCTAAACCCCACTTTTGAAAGGGTTCAAGAGGCAAGACACGTCGGAGAGGAAAGAAATGTTGTTGCAAGGGTTGTCCAGACCGTTGATAGACATCACACTACTGCATAAATTTAACAAAATCTCTATACATTGTAGGCCACCATAGCCCACTTTGCAGGATTTTTCGATGAGTGAGATCAGCTGCAAAGTGTCCTCCAGTGGGTGATGAGTGATCCATGGCAATAACTGATGCCGATTCATGTGGAGGGATACATCTGAGCAGGACACCAGTCTGATCTATGTAATACAATTGACCCATAATCAACCAGAATCGTCGACTGTAAACTGCAATTTTCGGACGCAGAGTAGCGGGAGTATTAGGAGGGAGACAACCACCTATAAGAAAATTCATTAATGTATCACAGTATGCAGGGGCAACAAGAAGTTCTGTAGTTTCTTCAGGAGCTGCCTCGGTTACATAAATAGTCGGCGTCGTGTCATCGACACCTGTCGGAGTCTCACCGTAATCCAGACGAGATCAAAAGTCCACCAAGACATGGGCCGTACCTAGTTGGTGAATAACTTCATAATCAAACTCCTATAATAATAAAACCCATCTTGCGAGTCTGCCACCTAAGTGTTGTTGGCGAACCAAATACACCAGTGCAGCATGATCCACATGGAAAGTGAATCTTTGTCCCAGCAAGTAATGTCGGAACTTCTTAACAGAGTATACCAGACCAAGACACTGTCGTTCTGTCACGGAGTAATTTCTCTCTACAGGAGCTAATCTGCGGCTCGCATAGTAGTCGAAACCATTTGTCAATTTGTTGCATCAGCACACTACCAATCGCTATGTCTAACGCATCCACAAATACATGGAATGGACGTTCCCAATCAGGTGGTTGTAGGATCGGAGCCTGCATCAATAGGACCTTCAAACGATCAAATGCTCTTTGACACTCATTAGTCCATTCATACTTACACGGGTTTCTGGTCATAAGTCGATTGAGTGGCATTCGCAGATGAGCTAGCCATCGTAAGTGTCTGCCATGCCACCTGATCTGGCCAAGAAACCGCATAACTTCTTTGGGTGTCTTTGGGACCGGTGCCTCCAACACTACTGGTACCTTATTAGGGTCTACCTGTTTTCCTTGTTTGGAGATGATATGACCGAGTAGCTTCCCATAGGAGACCAAAAAGACCGATTTGGTAGGATTCAAACATAATCGATACTCCCGGCACTTTTCAAAACAACACCGTAAATGATACAGGTGCACCGAAGTATCACCAAATAATGAAAAATCATCCAAATAGACTTGCATAAATGTTGTCAGGTAAGGTGAGAACACTTCTTGCATACACCTTTGGAATGTACTCGGGGCGTTCCACAAACTGAACCACATTACGGTGCATGCATAGATGCCCCAGTTGGTGATGAATGCCATCTTCCGTATATCCTGTTTTGCCATCCTCACTTGATTTATCTACTGTAGCCATCCAAGAAAGAATACATTTTGTGACCTGCTACCTCATCGATCATCGTATCTAGAAAAGGAAGAGGGAACGGATCCGATACGGTGGCTACGTTAAGCTTCCAGTAGTCGACACAAATGCGTAACTATTTATTTTTCTTAGGCACTATCACTATTGGCAAGATCCACTCTACATGTTCGATAGGGACAATGAATCCAACCTTCAACAAGCGATCTAGTTCCGCTTTTACCTGGGCCGCATAATGTGGGTTCATCCAGTAGCTGGATTGCTTGAAGGGCCGCACATCTGGCTTCAGCACCACCCTATGTTGATAAATTCATGGGTCAAGACCTTTCATGTCTCTGTAGTCCCAAGCAAAGACATCTGAGAATTTGCGCAGGAGTTGCACCAAATCGTCTTGGAATTTGTCTGCTAATCCTGCCTTAATTTTTACTGGTCTCGGGTTGACCGTGTCACCCAGATTGTACGTTACCAGCTGATCCTCCGGTACATAGAACTGCTGAGGCTTTGCCAAATCATCAGCTGGCTGCAACAGTTGTTGCAATGTCGATTCATCCATAGTTATATCGGCAACTGCTTCTGCTTCTCCGGTCAGTGGTACGATCGTACAAGCTCTCGGACTCCAATTATCTGCTACCGACTATATGTCTACAGTACCTAATGCAATGAGGTTCTTATTTGTCTTGAGGAAAGCCTCCTCCTCATCATCAGATAGCCCATCCAACATATGAACTGGCTCTGCTACATATGGGCGTGCGTGTAGATCACAAGGTTGCATAGCATCCAATGTAACGACATATTTTCGGTGATTATTCTTAAAAATTAACTCTTGAGCTGACCAATCCTGCACGACCTTGGCTTGCTTTAGCCATGGTCGACCAAAGAGTAAGTTGTAGTCAAGGCTAGATTCGGGTAATTCCAGGACTATAAAAGTCATTTTAAATGTGGTTCCCTGTAGGGTTATAGGAATATTACGCATTAGTCCCACTAGATGGCCTTTGGATTGGTCCACCATTCGCATAAAGAACTGCACTGGTTCAATTTGGGTCCAACCCAGTTTCTTACAGAGTGCAGCTGTTGCAATATTCACTCCAGACCCTCCATCAACTAAAACTTGTGTGATCCTCTGGTTTTTATACCAAACGGTTATCAGCCGTATCGTATGATCCATCTCGGGTTGTATGGTCGCAGTTGCTAGAGTACATGAAGGTCCGGGGCTGACCTGGTATTGGAATTGTTGTCTTACACTAGGAACTAGGGTGAGCAACTGTCCTAGAGTAAGTGTGATTGAGGCCTTAGATATAATATCCCATACCTGGTCTGTTTGTGTTGTGGTCATCACTGACTCTGGTTGTAATTCTGATGTTGCCGGGGCAAAATTCTGTGCATTCGGTCTTGCATTTGGCAAAGGAGGCTAAGTTACCGGAATTGGGTCGGGGAACACCGTCGGCTCCTTAGTAGTCCATTGACTGGCCTTTGTAAAAATCTGCTATTGCTCACGAATTCCGGGCTCGAAGAATTTAGCTACTGGTTGCAACTGTTTTCCCGTCGATGTACCCACATGCCATAGATTTTGATTGAAATTGTTACTTCGCGGACCCCGATAGTTCTTGTATCCCTACTGCTAATTGGTCCGCAACTGTGGCGGTACGTAATGGTTGGCTGGCTACCCTTGCTCCTGTATTATGGCGTTTACTGCCGCTCTACCCTGCACCTTTGCATTGTATGCACAGGTTTCTGTTGAGTGCCCTCACGTGTTACAAATGGCACAATACATTTGGTTGAGAGCACATGTGGAACTAGTGTGATTGGGATTCTTACACTTAGTAAAGTACACTTGTTTGGACGGATCCTCGGTCATGTTCTTACTTGCTTTCAACCATTCCAGATCCTCTGTAAACCCTCCAACTTTGTGCTCCAACTGTAAGGCCATTGCAATGACAACGTCCAATGTCATTCCGCCCACACATCAAATGATCATGATCTGTTTTAACTGTGGATTCAAGCCGTTGATGAACCATTGTGTTATGACATTGTCTCGTAGGTTGGCATGCGCCGGTGGTAGTTGCCGCAGGTGAGTTCTGAATAGTGTCACGTACTCCTGGACCCTCTGGTGTGGTTTCTGCCGATTGTTTTGCAAATAGTCAAAAATTTCTGCAGGGTTCTTCTTCAAGCGAAACCTCTGTAGGAACACGTCCTTCACATCGTCATAATTACCAAAATGATTAATATTGTATTCTGTCACGCACCTTGCTGCTTCATTAACCAGCGTGGCCTGAAACACTATGGCCTTATATGCCGAATCTGGTGGGTGGTTCAACACTGCATAACTGATTTTGAATGTGCGAACATGTGCGTCGAGGTTATCCCCCGAAAATCCACTGAATTTCGTATACGTAACCCCTGCTGGTGCCGGATGCGGTGGGATAACCTGTTACTACTGAAATTGTGGTTGCAGCTGTGGCGGTGTTTGTTGCTGTTGGTGTGAACCACTCATGGTGCTCTTGTTGGTGGTGTTGTTGTTACCTGAATTTTGGGGAGATATCTCTTGATCTTCTTGAAGTGTATGGTCAACTTGCTCACTTTCCGGTCCTAAAATGTCGTTGAACCGTTTGCTCAACTCCAAATCTAGCAGCCTTTCCTCAACTTTGGCGTTGAAATAAGGTAGACTTGCACCGAAAAGTGGTGAACGCAGTAAGTGTCCACCAGGCAGCATTGCAATGTCATCGAAAAACTTCAAATTGCCACCAAGTGATACCGAACTTTCACCAAAACTCGCCGAAGTCTCATCGGACTAGACTACACTATCACTGAAAACGTTCTCACCCGATAACGTGAACCTGTCACCAAAAGTGACCAAATTCTGACCAGATAGTGTGGAACTGACTCCGCACTGCATGTCTGTACAACCAAAAATCACCGTACTTTCTCCAAACGATACCGGACTCACACTGGAATTCATCGAAATCTCTTCATGTACTACCGAACTACCACCAGAATCACTGCTGATTGGCTGTACCAAACCTTTTGCAACTGGACTTAACTGTCCTGTGCTCCTACCACCACGGGGTGTTCCTAATAAGTTTGGAACTGCCCAGGGATGTTGATCGCTGCGGTATTTGGGGTATGATTCACCGGAGCGTGTTACTGGCATATATCAAAGAATTCTTCGTTAATCTTTGATCTTCTGTGCAACCAACTAATCCATTTCCCACAGACGGCACCAGTGTTAAAAGTGCTTTCGATTAAGCCCTTTTAATCTCATTTTTGGGTTCTTGGGATGGACAGGGGTCTGATAGTACAGAGGCCCTTTTTAATTTTCCCAATTCAATCATTCAATTAACAACTAACTACCTTCCGATTTAACACTTATCACTGCGCAATGCGTCTACCATGTGTATCAAGCACTTACGGATTCACACAGAATTGTTAAGGTTAATCACAATATTCAATAATTAACGATTATTTACTAAAACATAACAATCAAACACAGTACTCAGAGTTCTTCAAAATCTATAACACAGCATCTCCAGCTATTGCCCAGACAAACAATCTGGCGATTCCTCTTGCCCGAAGAATGTCGTGCTTGCCTTTTCATTACTCAAAAGAGGGTTACATCTTTTCGCCAAGCCTTTTTGGTGCGTGCGAATATAGAAAATAAAATTACATAGAGATTCAATCCGGCGGCTAACAGGCACCACAAAGCGAAGACATTTTGATCTTTGAAACACCCTGAGTATGCTCACCAAATTTCGTGCAAATCTGAGACTGCAAACGGAGGAGTGTCCACGGTGCCCTAGATGAAGGGACCACCTGCTCTGATACCAATTTTTGGAGTTAGACATCTACGGAAGCACGCGAACAGCACAAGGAAGAAGAAGAAGCTTGGAGCACAACACACAATACTTAGGGCAGTAGGCGTATATACAAGCCGGGGGAAAAAAACCTCTTAAAGAGGGAAAAAAGTGCCCCGACAGTCCTAAAGTGTTCACACACATCACTACCTAAATATATCAACAAGTTCATGCAAATAGCATTTGTGGTTTAGATTGTATGATTGTTTAAAGTCAGGGGTTTTTGTCAAAAATCAAATGTGGTGAAATTAAAGTAAGCAATTTGAGAACGTGATTTCTCATAATCTAAGAAAGCAACTGGAATGCTTTCACTTGGGCTAGGTTTTATGGAGTATGTAGTTGATGGTTCATTGATGAGTGATGTATTTTAGACTTTTACGATGTATATGAATGCATGCTAAACATGAACCTCTCTGAAGTTTTGACATGAAAGTTGTTTGAGGAGAATGATGCATGAAATGTGTGGATTTGAGAATGTATGGTAATGTGGTTACGTAAAAGAGTGATTCACAAATAAAATTCAAATGCAAAGATTCTTGTGAGGTTTTGAGCTTATTTATGCTTTCACATTGACACACCACACTCACCCTTGTTTGTTCCATCAGTGGTGTCAGAGCTCTTTTGCTCTATTAACCTTGATTGCACTAGTCTATGGTTTGCATTGAGTAATACCATAGGAACCAAGATAAAATTAATCCTTTACTTAGCTCTTATGAACCCTCATAGTCTAAGCTAGTGAATATGATGCTTGTTCTTGTGTCACTTAATATTTAAATGTGAATGAAAAGCTATGAATGAAATCGAGCTTGTTTTACTAATTGCTATTGTACTCAGAGAATTGAGTAAAACACTAAGCATGTACCTCAACCAAAATAGCAAGTTTTGTGCATTGGATCATATGTCTACCTATCTGTTTTGATTCTAGCTAGATAAGGAGGCCCACTACACTCTCCAACCATCACTTATAGCAGGTCTGGAGCAGGTCTTAGCTACACCAACTCATCTCTTGTGATTATCCACCATCTCCTCCAATAATGGTATCAGAGCAAGCACAATCAAGATGGGAGATGGTTTTCCATCCTTCATTGACAAATTGGACAGGGACAACTACTCAACATGGTCCCTAAGGATGCAAGCATACCTTCAAGGGAGAAGCCTGTATGGATACATCTCAAGAGATGAAGACATGCCAATCTTTAGGAGAAAGAATCAACCAACAAGGGAAGAGCAAGAGAGACTAACCACATGGTGTGCAAAGGATGCACTTACAAGGTCATACTTATTAAACTCAATCTCTGATTTCTTGTTACCACATGTTAGAAATTGTAAGACCTCCCAAGAGACTTGGGAAGTGCTTTCATCATACTTCTCCTCCAACGCAAGAGCTAGGAAGAATCAGTTGTGGATGGAATTCACCACTCTCAAGAAGCAATCAAAGTAAGAAGTGGCTGACTATGTAACCAAAATGAAGGATGTTGCAGGCCAACTTGCAAGCATTAGAGAAGAGATAGAGGAAGAGCACATAATGAGGCAGATCATCAATGGGATTAAAGCTTATGAAAAGTGGGAATCCTTCACCACTACAATGGATCTCTACATGGATGTGCAGATACCTGATCTCAACACCCTGATGGGACAACTCTTGATCCATGAAGCAAAGCTCAACAGAAATGGTGACAACTCAAGGGGTAACCAATCTTCTGCCCTTTACATAAATAAGAATAAATCTAAGGACAAAGGTAAAAGTAAGAAACAGGATGAAGAGGCTAGTACCTCTCAATCCAATTATGTAGGAAGAGGAAGAGGTGCTAGAGGTAGGGGCAGAGGAGGTAAGCAAGGTAGGGGAGACCCTACAATAATTCACCATTCAACATACGTGGTCTCAAAAACCAGACTACAGAAGAATGTTACAAAAATACAAGGAACCAAAGGGGAAGAGGCTTCCATAGAGGAAGCTATGGACAAACTACTGGCAGGTACAACAATAGTGGAAGCAACTACAACTATAACTACAATCAAGGCTACAACAACAACAACTATCAAGGAGGCTTTAGAGGAAGCAAGGACTTCAACAACTACACTGAAGATCAAGAATATTCTCTGCTCATCATGAACATGACATCCACGCAAGGTAAAGCTGATGCGCATCTCTTTTATATTGACTCAGGTTGTTCAAATCATGTGGTAGGAAATGTAGCACTATTGTCTAATCTTGAGGAACCAAAGGGAAATCATGAAGTACAAACAGGTGATGACACGAAGCATTTAGTCAAGAAAATTGGAAATGTTAAGACATCTGATGGTAGTATGAACCTTTTGAGCAAAGTTCTGTATGTGCCTACCATATTCAAAACTGTAATTAGTGTTGAGCAGATTGTAGATAAAGGTCTACAGGTCTGGTTCACTAAGCATGGAGCACATGTGGAAGACCCCCAACAAGGATTCAAAAGGATAGCCAAAGGTGAGAAGTCAGGTAGATTGTTTACTTTTGAAATTGAAGACACAAGGAACATAGCACTATTCAGTTATAGAGACCAAACCCTATCTGAGTTGGAAATAGGGCTGGAGGAGTTTCGACCATCCATTCAAATATGGTTGAATTCTATTCACCAGCCTGATTACAATAGGTGGACAATTCTTGATATTATGAAGCATAAGGATGAGGTGTTTACATGTTTCCAAAAATATTTGGCACTAGTTGAAAGCCAAATAGGAAGCAGCTTGAAGAGAATCAGGTCTCATGGAGGTGGTGAGTACTTTTCCCATGAGTTTGATCTATTTATATAGGAGAGAGGCATAAAGAGGGAAATAACAACCAGGTATACTCCTGAATTGAATGGAGCAGTAGAGAGAAGGAACATGTCAATTGTTGAGGCAGCTGGTTCTATGTTAAATGAAAAAAAATTACCTAACTATTTATTAGCAGAGCTCTTTCTACAGCTACCTATTTGGTTGATAGGCTTCCATCCAAGTCATTGGATGGTATGACACCATATGAAGCTTGGAATGGCAGGCCACCCTCATTGGATCATTGCAAGATATTTGGGTGCATTGCCTATGCACACATCCCATCCCAAATGAGAGGGAAACTTGACCCTAGGGCTGAGAAGTGCATATTCATTGGGTATGTTCAGAATCAAAAGGGATATAAACTTTAAAATCCCACTAACAAGACATTCATAGTTAGTAGGGATGTAGTCTTTGATGAGAATAATTCCTGCTTTGAAGACGATTGCAGGAAATTCAAATTACCATATGATTTGGAAAATGATTTTCCAACCAATACCAAGTAGGGGAGATCAACTCAGAAGATGAGGAGCAGATTGATTTCAAAGCTTGGAAGTCAAGAGGCAAGTTCAAATACAAGCAACTAGAGGATCTACCCGAGTCTTCCACTCAAGATTTAAGGAGATCACAAAGAGAAAGTAAGAAGCCCATAAGGCATGGATATGATACATCCTTAGTCACAAAGCACTCTGTGTACATCACTAAAGATTAAATGGCAGAGGAGACTTCTTCATTTGAACAGGCTAAGAAGAAGAAAGAGTGGAGAGAAGCCATGCAGGAGGAAGTGGAAGCATTGCAGGAAAACCACACTTGGGACCTAGTTCCCAAGAAACCAGATATGAAGGTAATTGGTTCAAGATGGATATGCAAAGTTAAAAAGAACTCTGATGGTTCTATAAACAGGTACAAGGCAAGACTAGTGGCAAAGGGATTTGCCCAAACACATTGAGTAGATTATGAAGAAACATGTTCACCTGTGGCAAAGATGCCAACAATCAAGGTATTGGTAAATCATGCTGCATCAAAAAATTGGAATTTATATGAGTTAGATTTCAAGAATGCATTTTTAAATGGTTGGATATCAGAGGAACTGTATATGGTACAACCACCAGGTTTTGAAGATGAAGAAAAGCCAAGATATGTATGCAAGCTTAGAAAAACACTCTATGGTCTCAAGCAAGCTCCTAGGGCTTGGAACCATAGACTTGTTACCTATTTGTAGGATCAAGGCTTTGTGGCAAGCAAGGCAGACTCTTCTTTATTTGTGAAGAAGAATAAATCAGAGGTCATCTACTTGTGTATCTTTATGAACGATGTCATTATTACAGGTAATGATTCTGATGGTATCAACCTGGTCAAGGCTCAATTGATGAAGGAATTCAAATCAGTGATCTAGGGTTGTTAACCTATTTCCTTGGCTTAGAACTTCTGTATATAGATTCAGGTATATTCATCACACAAAGAAAGTACATAAATGATATGTTGGTAAAGTTTAAGATGGAGAACACTAAATTTGCAAGTATTCATTCCTCACTCATTGAGAAATGTCTTATTGCCAATGGCTTTGTAATTTTACATGATTTAGTCAATATATGTTCATTACTTCCTACTCTCATATCTTTGTCACACTCTATCAGAACAGTGACTTTGTCTGAGCTGGTTCTCACTGTGTAGTCCATCATGTTACATGATTTAAAGCATGACACCTTCAACATACTATCTACTTTGATCCTAAAAAGTTTCATTGATATTGGTTCTCACAAGTGTTGAATATCTTTCAATTAATGCTCACTTGTCTGTGACTGTCAAGGCCTATAAAAGTAACGGTAGTTGCTTAACTTGCTAAACATATTTCTCTTGATATAGTTTATGATTTTAGATGATTCCACCCATGAATGGTAGCTTGATAAGCTAATTGAAGTTCCCCAAAAGTAATTTTACTAATTACTGGTGTACTTAGAGAATTGAGTAAAACACTGAGCATGTATCTCAACCAAAATAACAAGTTTTGTGCATTGGATCATATGCTTACCTATTTGTTTTGATTATATCATTTGTGCATCATCTTCCAAGCAACATATACGATCATTTAGGCTTATTAGCTAGCTAAGGAGGCCCACAACACTCTCCAGCCATCACTTATAACAGGTGTGAAGCAAGGTTTAGCTACACCAACTCATCTCTTGTGATTATCCACCATCTCCTCCATTAGTGGAGACCATAAACTCTAGCTTTTGTATTTCATAAGGTTTTACACAATAAAATACCACATCATCAAATCTCCTCCTTGAGCTTAGAATGAGCTTGAGTACACAATAAAATAAATACATATGTCCATCAAAAATGAAATCAATAGAACTGAAATCTAGATATAGACCTAAGCTTCTTACCTTCTAAAGCATTTTTAAAGTAGACGAATTCTTCCTTGGGAAGAGCTTTCCTTAAGATGTTTGCCAATTGTTCTTGAATATTGATATGAATCAGCTCAACTTCTCCTTGAATGAGCTTCTCATGAACAAATTGTTACTGAGCTTTGATATGATTTGATCTCATGTGATATAATAGATTCTTCAATAGCATAATGCTACTCACATTATCATAGTAGATGATCACCTTTCCATTGATATATAATCCCATTTCTTCAAGTAGGTATTTAATCTATGTTGCTTCGCAAACAACTTCAGCAGTGCCTCTATATTTAGCTTTTGTACTAAACAATGTGACACTTGGTTACTTCTTGCTACTCCATGAAATGGTTGCACTTCCAAATGAGAATGCAAATCGATTATTTGACCTTTGATCATCTATGTATGCATACACACACAATGTGTATATATATATATATATGTATATATATATATATATATATATATGTGTGTGTGTGTGTATGTATATGTGTGTGTGTATCTATATATCTACACACACACACACACACACACACACACACACACATATATATATATATATATATATATATATATATATATATATATATATATATATATATATATATATATATATATATATATATATATATATATATATATATTTGAACTTTTCTCCCATAAAACAAGACAAAAAATTGTATGTGGCTTTACATACCTCAATATACATCTCACTACATCGAATTGTACTTTGCATTTTTTATGCATACATTGCCTCACCAAACCAACAGCAAATATCAAATCTCCACTTGTCGTTGTTACATAGATAAAAATTCCAACTATCCTTTTATACATATTTGCATAATGCAAGTATTTCCCATCATCCATGAGTTTACATTGGCATCAAGTGGCATATTTGCAAGCACTCATATCAAAAATCTCAAGAATTATTAGCAGGCCATGCCAGTTTACCAGCAAAATTCGCTTTTGCTTTGAAATTACTTTGATTTCAAGAAAGTGATTCTAACTCTCTTAAATCCCATATAATAAAATCCAATTTAACTTGCTTTTTCCTCTTTTTTTCATTCCTAGTCAGAATAATTTTAGTTTCACCACTCCAAATGAATAGTGAATAATCAATCTTTGATTGCATGGATTCAAGATCCAATAGATGCTTAGTGAATCATTCACACCATGATCTTGGTGCTTGTTTCAATCCACAAAGTGCTTTCTTCAATTTCACACATAATTAAGATATTTGTAATGCACATAACCATTGGGTTGTTTTATGTTAACTTCCTTGTGTAATTTACCATTCAACACTACATTCTTAACATCCATGCGATCACACTTCTCACTATAACATTCCATCATAATCCAATCCATATAGCTTTGTATATACCTTTGCATATACCTTCACACGATCCATACATATGTATGCATAAACACACATAATATATTATTATTATAATTCTTTTTAAATTATTAAAGTAGCTAAATCACGTTTTCATTAACTAGTTAATCAAAGAAATGAATTATGTTCATTATTTATTTGATTAGTTACCCATCATACATATGTATGTACATATTATTGAAAATTAGACAAGCTTCAATTGTGAAGCTTAGTTGCAATGTTTAACATTTCATTTATTATGTGCACCATTTAGAATCTTTTTAAATGAGTTCTCTTGTGTATAAAGCATGTTAAAAATCTCTTAGCTCATATAAATTGAGGATTAGTTTATGTATAAGACTCAAGTGAATTCAAAGGATTTGAAAGCTCATGTGAAGCATTCGAAAAGCTAATCTAAAGCTTGCATAGGCATTTTATGAGTAAATCAAATAAAAGTGACGAGGTAACCGATCCACATGACTTTTGAGCTAATTGTAGCTCAGATTCAGGAGCACTTACACTCATGTGATGGAGGGAATATCTCCTCCTACCTAGTCTACCTCCTCAACCCCCTCAAGAGCCACTCTTTACACTCTATATAAAGAGAGCAACCCACTACATCTTGATCTCCTCTTCGGCAATAGAAGTATCCATATTGTCCTCCTTGTCATTGTGATGAATTTTATAAATTTTCTCATTGTGTAGAGAAACATTGACTATCCTCCCACACACTATGGAGTGATAGTGATACATATTTTTATTGTATAGATTGCTCATTAAGACTTTATGTTTGTTATATACTCTATCTCTCATTGTTAGCAGTGACCTATTTTCACCTTATGTGAATGGTTGATTGAGCATAAAATCTTCCACTACTCTTATATGACATGTCGATGTGTATAAATGTGAGAGAATATTGATTCAAGACTCACAAATACATGCATACACTCTAGGGCTACTGTATATGAAAGTGCATATGATTCTACATATGCTAGTGCATGATGTTATGGACTTGCAGGCTTTCTTTGTATAATCTTTGATATGTTATTTGTGTGTGTTGAGTGAGCATACACATCTATGTGCGAAGGTGTATGGAGTAGTGCTTGAATAAGCAAGGCACTTGAATTGTGTCACATCTTAAGTATGAGAATATCTTTGAAGATCCTACCTTCTTGTCAAGAATCATTGACACTTATGCACATCCCAAGCATTGAATAATGTTATGAAGAGTTTTTCTATGCATGATTGTATAATAAGATGTTATGTTGAAGTGGAAGAAGATTAGTTGAAGCCACTAGAAAAATTCCAAATCATTGGAGAGATCCATTTTGAACAAGGTTTTATAACTAATACAAAGATTGTATTTTCATCTTAAGAGTGTGGATTGATAGTCCAGAGAATTTAATTCTAAGACAAAATGAAATTAACTCAATATCATAATTGGTGAAAATTATATGAATTGAAAAGTTGGAAGTTTATGATTTTTGAATAGGTTTGAAATTCAACTGTTCAACCATTGTAGAGGCTTATTTTGGAAAGGTGTTTATAACTGAAAAAATTGTTATATTTGAATGTTAAGAGTGTGATTTGATAGATACAGTCATTTACTGATAGGGAGAAGTTGACTTAGCTCAATATCATAATTGATGTAATTTTAATAGATGATGAAAGTTGGAGGTTTGTGATGTTTGGACAAGCCTAAAATACGGGAGCCTTACAACTTAGAGCACCATGGATCATTTGTAGCTACTTGAGGGTGGAGTATTGAGTATATCTAATATCCCCCTCCCCACTCCAATGTCCGTTTTTCTAGACAATGGCAAGGTCCACGTCAAGAAGCTCCACCTCCTTAATTGTCAATGTGTAGAAGAGATAGGATGACATGACGATCATGAACAAGTGATGTGCATCAAAGTGAAGGTGAGAAGCACACTAGTGCACACACACACAAGGTAGAGGTAAGAGGAGACACAATGGAAGGAGGAAAATACAATTGCATTACTCAAATAACTCTTACAAAGCTCTTTTCTCTCACTAACTAACAATCCAACCTCAAAAATGAGCTCTCTAGCTCTTTTTATAGTTTTTGGACTAGTTTTGAACCAAGTGTCTAGCCTAGTTAAAAACTAGGTCCTAACGTTTATTTGGAGGTTCAAATGAATTCCCAAAATCATGAAAATTGGTATGAGCGATCTATCTAGGCTCCTCAAGCTCAAGGACTCCTTGGTGCATAAAATGGAGCAGCTTGTGACAAACGTGGGTTCTCTATGTTACATATGTTACATTGGTAGTGATTATAATCATTTTTGAAGGTTTGATCAATTATAATAAAGAAATCTTTTTGAAAATTGATAGGCATGGTCCCCCAAAAGTCTTTATGCATCTTCCTCTACATGCTTCCTTGATGTCGATGCCTATGGCCACTACCCATGCCACTCTTAACACCCCCCCTCCCTCTAGCATCTGTCGTCCTTGACATATCCTTGTGGTAGGGATTGATTGATGTAGTTCTACAAGAGATCCTAGGCAAGGGTATGTTCTGCATTCCTTAAGCCTTGTGCTAGATTCGCTTCAAGCTTTTCCCAATTAATGGCCTAAGGCTCATCTTAGGGTGGGAGTCTATAGTGAGTTGAGTAGATCATTTGCTCACACACAGAGAGTTGTACAAGGTGTGTAGGTCTATTGATAAAGACTTTCAAATGATACTCCCAAAACCCCATTGTGAACATTTCCTAGAATATTTGTTTGTATGAGGCAAGTAAGTATTTGATCTGATAGTGCTAGGCATAGCACAACTGAAGGGTTAATGTGGTACTCATATCATATCCTAAGTCTCTATTTCCATGCTCGAATCTTGGGGTGGAAACATGAGGTGCTTGTATGCATTGGAAGATTTTAAATCTCATCTGCATAAGGTCAAAAAGTTTTACTAACATATGAGCACCAAGGTTGATCATTTTGTATAAGCAAGGGAGCCATTTTCTAATTGTTTCCATCATGTATCTGACAGTGGGGTGGATCCCGAGGCAGCCTGATGTAATTCAACCAGTCTTGGAATTTCTTATTTTTGTATCTTAATTGTGAAAGTGGTCCATGGGGACTCTAGACCATAGCATGGATTGTACTTGACGTGCAGAGGCACGTTGGTCCATGTGTACATCATCTTTGGATACTGTTGTAATAACTCTTTTCTCCAATTAGTTTTAAAACTCTCACCTCATTGAGAGTTGGGTGGAAGGTCCATAGGTTCAAATTGAGTGGCATGGGTGGCTTTTTTCTTGTGATCTTCTCAATTGCTAAGTTATATTCCTCCATGTACATAAAATAAGGTTTGTATTGTAATTAATTTATTGAAATGTATTGTCTAAGTGCCAGCTCCATGAAATATGGAGACTAAAGGATGGTCTCCTCGATGGTGGCCATGGCTTGCAATTGTGCTTCTACACAGGCAGAGTGCTATTTTCCTAACTCTTCAATAGCTCTCATCCACATAGGGATGGAAAACTCAAAAGTATCCTGACCCTCTTCCGTTATGCAACCACCAATTGCGGGTTGTGGTTCATACTCTTCCTCAAATGTAGTTTCTATGGGAATAGTCATTGTTTCTTCAACATCTAGTATATCTGATGGGGAATCAGGTCGGGGAATCTCTGAGTGATCTATCACTTGAGCCTCTAGTTCTAAGGCACGTTCCTATAAGGTATTCAATTCCTCAAAACGTTTTGGCGGTGTTACCTCTTGTGTTGTAGGAGGAGGTGTGAATCCTTTGAGTCGTAAGGCAGAATTCTCACTCCTGAGTGCATTGCATTCTTTGGTCAATCTATCATGATCCTCAAGGGGTCTTGTGTGGCCATCCAACAACATCTGTATGGTCTGTGATGGAACTGCTTTGAAGTGACTAGGGCTGAGAGGTTCTTCTAGACGTTCTAGAGCATCTTCAAAGTTTTCGCGATTCTGCACTTATAAGCATTGGTTCTTTTCTTTAATTGCAAGTAGGTGATGTCATTGGAGGCCCATGTTTCTTGTTAGTTGAGCATTATGGATGACCTACAACTTAGTTGTTCTTGGGCATGCACAATGGCTTCTTTGGTTTTTTGCTCTCCCCAGTTCCATAGAATGATAGAACTCTCGGAGTTCTTGGTGATGTGCATTGAGCGATGCATTTTTTATGGTAAGTGAGTTAAGATGAGCCTGTAGTTGATTTGTCTTTTGTTGTAGGGGATGATATTGTTGACTTAATGAGGTGAATTCCTCTCTAACTTGATCATGTAGGAAAACATCTATTGAAATGCAGTATCTATAGTGGAAGAAGAGAAGAGTGAATGAGGGTGCAAAAGGGCATGCTATTCTATGTTTAATCTAGGGGGAACAAGGATTGGGTAAGGGTGCATGGATGCAGTTGTGATGGTGGAGAAGTGTATGGAAGTGTATGTGTGAATAGTTGTGATGGAAGTGGTCACCATGAGTGGGGGTGTGATTGCGCGTGATCGAGTGAACTAATAGTGAAAAGTAGTGTGACAATGAATATAGATTTACAAAAGTCAATGAGTATGTTACATTGGTAGGTTCGAATACTATTTGATGAGAATGAGATAATTGAGGTAGATTGTAGGTGTTGGGATGTAGCACTGACAAAATATTAATTGGAGTATGGGGAGTGATAAGAGGGTGTTGGGGGAAGGGAATGGGTGGAATAGAGATGCTAGGAAAGGGTTGATAGCTATTGGTTGGAAGGTTGATGTGGAGAATGTTGTTGAGAGGGTTGTGGAAGGCGTGAGGAAGGGGTTAACCCATTCAGGTGATGCTAGATTGGAAATGGGATGACTATATGGAGATGAGCAAGGGGCACTGTGGTATGGGGAGCGGGTGACTCGTGATATGGGATGTAGAGGTGGCTGCATGTTGGGTTTTAGCATACATGCAATGTTCAAGGTGTGGGCAAGTAGGAAGGTCGATTGAGGATGTGGCTTGTCAATGGTGGTGGTGTCGTGTGTTGTTGGCATGTCTACAATAACCTATGCTTCCTACAGACTGGAGGTGTGGGCCCCGACTAGTACATGAATATATTCTCCTAGTTATGACATTAGTCGCACACTTCAAGGGTTCTAAAGTAGGGGCTTGCGCTTTAAGAAGTGTAATGCTTCTATCATTCCCACAGCTTGAATTAATTCATTTAAAGCATTTACAAAGGTAGCCTCGAATCCACTATTAGCCAGTTCTTATTGCAAAATCTTCTTGTTGTGTTGCCCTGTGATCAGACTTTTTACCCAAATAGCTTGCATGTTGTTGTATACTCTTTGAATGGAAATGGTGTAGGCTGTTGCGTTTGATGTGTCGTCTTCTCTAGTACTCGTGTCTCCTTGAGTCTCCCTTTGCATCTCATGTTGTCCTTGTTGCTCCTCTGCATTTGTATCTTGGCTCTATTGACTTCTGTCATCGTCATCATCAGTGACTGTTCTATCTTCATCCTCTAGACTTGACATGGCTTGATCACCTTCAAGTTCATATGGAGAGCTAGGGTAGCTGGGATGTTCATATTCCTATGAAAAGATCTGGGTATCAGAGAACTGGAATTCACTAGAGAAAGAATCATGCATCTCAAAATCTGTGATGGCTAATATGTCTACCCATTTCAAAACTTCACCCTTCTTCATGGGTTTTGAGATGAGCCTCTCTCTCTCCATGGGTGTGTGCAAACTGTGAACCTTTAAAGCAACCTTTGATGAGGTCCGACAAGAGATAAAACTTCTTAAAAGGAGGATGAGTCACCAAAGATGGCAATATAAAAGTGCTTGGGAGTTCCTTCCTAACTGGTGATTGTAGACTAGCAGCTAAATGATAGCATCGATAAAAGTCCAGTTTAGGAAGGGGCGCAATGAAATACTCGGTAAAACCTACCCTTTTCCATATTGGTTGTGCTTCGTCAAAATTTTGGAGTGCTTCAAAGTCCCTGGAGAAGAACTAGTATCTTCCCCATGTGTCACCACTAAAGCATAAGGTTTCTTCATAAATGTGTTCCGCATCAGCAAGGGGTCCTGCTAAACCTTGGAACCAATGAGATTTGATGTGTACTCGCTCTATCCTTCTGATGGGAGGGTGGTCAATTGGCATTTGCCCCATGAAATATTGGAACTATGGAGGTATCATTGAAGGATGGGCTTCCATGAGTAAATTTTCAAAATCCACCACTTGTAAGCTAGTGCATGCCCCTGAAGATCATTCTACATGCATGTTGATCTTGAATACCTGTGTAAAAGATGTGCTACAAAAGGATAACACATTAGCATGGAAATTAATCTTGATCCCAATAAAGTAAGAGTGCAATCCCTCTCCATAGCTAATGCACTTCCTATGTAGCCTTGTGTTGTGAAGTGATTTTTGAACAATCTCTCTGTGGCTAATGCAAGTCGCTATACTTCCTAAATGCTCTAAATAATGCATACGCATCCTTTCATGAGAGATATCATTAACTATGGTATTGAGTTAGTAAGGGTTGAATTTTACAAGGAGAAGTAGTGAGGCTTGGGTGTTATTGAATTATTTCAAAGAGAAAGGTTAGCTTCATGAAGTTTCATATTGTACAATGGAGGGAATTGAGGATTCTGTAGGAATTTAGGCACCCATTTCCTAATAAGTGATGAATGGAAATAGCTCTTTTGATGGGATACAAAAGATGGATTAGGAGGTGAACAGGTAGGCAATCTGTGTGATTTTGGAGGGATTGGTGTTACTTGGCTTAGTTTTTGAGTTGGTAAATAGGCCTTATGCACTCAAATTTGAGTGGTGTTGGGCTCGAGTGTCAAAGACTTCTTAGGTACCCAAACTTGTCAAATTCTCATGGAAGGAGAATTTCTAGATGATGTTGAGCATCGAGGTTGATGTTCTGTCGTCTTTACTTTCTGCCCTGAATTGGAGGAAGTGGTCAATGGTTGCTGACCCTTGGATACCCACATGTGCTTTTTGTCGGATGCATTTGGATATTTGCACTACTTCCATGGTATAGTCAGGATTGGCCTTCGGTTGATGTGTTCAAAGCATGGTTGATTTTCCCTTGGTGGTTTGTTGTTGGTGCAATTCACAAGCCTACACATTTGGCTTGTAGTTCATACACATATGGAGAAGCATGGGAGCCAATGCTAGAAGATAATTACCCATTTACACTTTGTAAAAGTCATATTTGACTTGGAATCTTTGTAATCACCTACCCAAGGGAGTCGTGGATTTTATTAGTTGTAAAGCATCAATCAATGTGAGAGAATATATCCTAGGATGTAGGAGCATGACTATAGAGAGCCAAATTTTGAATTCAAATTCAAACTTTGGACTCAACCTCTATAAAAGATCAACTCAAAAAGTCGCAGGTAAGTGTGTCACTCTCCGAGCTTCTCATTCTCATTTCTGAGTGTGTGTGAGGCCTACACTCTAACCCACATCTATCTACACCATTAGGCAATGATCTTCATGCCTATGGCATTGTACAAAAGTGTTCATTAATACATATATCCACATTGTTCATTTTTGAGTTCTCTGTCATAGTCTCTATCAGTTAGTAAACTTGGGGAGATCATATCTCACTCATTTCTCCACCAAATTCAAAGATCTATAGCTTGTTGGAACGAGCGCAAAGTTTTCTACATGCTATCAAAATTTGAAGGATTTATATTCAGCCATTTCAGAGAAAATGTCATCGAAGTGATCACTGGTCGAAGTCTGCAACAGTCCTAAAATATCGGAGGTAAAGGTTTACTTGCTAAATTAATTTCTTTGAGCATAGTTAATCTTTTTAAGTGATTCCACTTGGAATAGTTAGCTTGATAAGCTAATTAGATACCCCTAAAAGGAAGTTTTCCAATTCCCACTGTACTGGTCATACTGAGCAAAAGATACAGCAAGTGTCTAGTAAAAAACAGAAGGTTTTCTTGAAGACTAAAGCTCAACACATGGTGTGCCAAGGATGCATTAGCAAGGTCGTACTTACTCAACTCCATCTCTGATTTTCTTTTGCCACATATTAGAAACTATAAGACATCCCAAGAGATTAAAAAACCTATCAGATATGGGTATGATACCTCTCTTGTCACTAAACATTCTGTTTATCTTGCCAAAGATGTCAATTGAAGAAGCAAAAACTCAGATAGAATGGAAAGAAGCTATGCATGAGGAGATTGAAGCACTCAAAGAAAGTGACACATGGGAACTAGTACCAAAGAAAGAGTCCATGAAGGTAATTAGATCCAGATGGATCTATAAACTCAAAAGATATTCTGATGGGTCAATAAATGGGTACAAAGTCAACTTGGTGGCCAAAGGTTTTGCACAAACCCAAGGCATTGACTATGAAGAAACATTCTCACATGTAGCCAAGATGCCAACCATCAGGGTGTTGGTGAGTGTGGCTGCATCTAAAAATTGGAACATGTATCAATTGGATGTAAAAAATTCCTTTTTGAATGGATGGATTTCAGAGGAGGTATATATGTCACAACCTCCTGGCTATGAGGATCCAAACAAGGTAACATATGTGTGCAAATTGAATAAAGCTCTTTATGGATTAAAGCAAGCACCTAGAGCATGGAATCACAGGCTGACCATATACCTTCAAGACCAAGGTTTTGTCATGAGTAAGGCAGACACTTCTCTATTCATCAAGAGAAGTAATTCAGAGGTAATATACCTATGTGTATATGTTGATGATATCATACTTACAGGTAATGATGTCAATGAAATCAGAAAAACCAAGAACGAGATGATGAAGGAGCTCAAGATCAGTGATCTTGGATTACTAAAGTATTTTCTTGGACTTGAGTTAGTCTATACTAACTCTCAAATCTATATTACTCAGAAAAAATACATACAGGATATGTTGAAGAAATTTAAATTGCAGGATGCCAAAGTTGCAAGTACTCCAATGGAGGTAAATCTAAAACTAAGTGCCCATGAAGGTGATGAACTTGATGATATTACAGGTTACCAAAGCATTGTGGGAATCTTGAACTATGCTACCTTAACAAGGATAGATATTGCATATAGAGTTTGTTAGTATATGATCAATGTTTACCCCTCATGATTGTATGCACATTTTGTAAGGCCCCCTTTATGAGGAGAAGCCAAGCGTGCATTACCCAATTGATGGGAATCCCAACTTGCATGTTGGATGAAGGTCATATTGGACCATGTAAGGTATTATAAGGAAAGGGAGTTACCAGGGTCCCAAATTGTGGGGTCTGGGGCAGCGGTGAGCAGCCCCGGCTGGGGGGTCCAAGGGGGCCAGTGGGCCCCCTGGCTGGGGGGTCCCAGGGGGCCAGCGGGCCCCCTAGTGGGGGTCCGGGGGTAGCGCCCCCGACGCGACGGTTAATGGAATATTCCATGGAATATTCCCTATCAAAGTCAGAAATCATTTATATTTGTTAGGTCGGTTCAACCAGTCTAAGCCGTGTATGGCAATTACGCGGGCGGTGGCTGCCCACGCTCTACCGCCCATGTATAGCCATCCATGGAAGGCCACCCATGATCCTATACATACATGACTTCTGCACTACCTGAGACACTGAGTTGAGCCAGCATACCTCTACCTTGTATCTCCCATTCTAGAGTTGTCTAGATCACCATTTAAGCTCTACCTTGAGAGCGCACGAGTGGAGAACGCCATCATCTTTGTACTTGGTGCTAGTAGAAAATTATTGAGATTCTCCTATATCTTTTATCTTCTCTGCTATTGCTCCTATGTTATATTGCGTAACTTTTGTCTTACATGGTATCAGAGCCGTAAGGTTTGAATAGCTTGAGAAGTATCACTATTTTAGCCTACTATCATACTAGAATATCAGTAGATTATTCGAGTGATTACATAATGGCTTCATCGTCCAACACTGGTCTTGGTGCTTCAGCTAATGTTAATGCTGCACTTATTCGAATTCGTCCACCTGCATTCACTGAAGGGAAGCTGGATGGATCCAACTATACACTTTGGAAGTTCAAAATTTCTGCAATTTTGGACTCCTATGAATTACTTGACACTGTCATGGGACCGATGGGACTGGATCCAGAGCCTATACCAGTTGAAGATCCAGCTAATTCAAGATTGATGATTCAGCCAGGTCCAGATCTTCTACGAGCTTGGAAGAGGCGGAATGCTAATGCATTATGTGCAATTGTCACTAGTGTAAGTGATTCTGTGCTTACTTTAGTTCAACATACTACTAAAGCACATGAGGCTTGGGGTATATTGGCTCGACAATATGAGACCAAGAACCACACTAGAATACAGAATTTAGAAAAACAGTTGGCAAATGGAAAGCATTCTGATTCTGAAAAGGCTGAAAGATTTTATCAAACGGATAAAACATCTTCAAGACCAATTGGCTGCAGTTGGTGTTGTCATAACACCAGAAGAGCTGGCTCGAAGATGTGTACGTGTTCTTGCGGCAAAGTATGATGGATTAGTAACATCCCTTAACACTTAGGTAAGACCAACTCCCCTCATATTTGAAGAGTTTTGTGCTATGCTTTTAGAAGAAGAGATGCGGTTGAGGAATCGGCAGAGCACAAGTGATGCTACATTTTCAACAAATGCAAAAGGTAAAGGCTCTTCTGATGTATCAAAGAAGAAGCCAAAAAAGAAAAAGTTCACAGGAAGTTGCTTCTATTGTGAAAAGAAAGGCCATGCCATCAAGGATTGCAGGAAGAAGCAAGCTGATGAACGGAATGGGACTGTAAAATCATCATGGAAGAACAAAGAGTCTGCAAACAACACAGAGCTGGAACTTTGGGTAGCTATTGAAGAGGTATGTTCATCTGCTCAAGCTCGTGTTGATGAACCATGGATTTTAGATAGTGGAGCTTCTCGCCATATGACCAGTAAAAAGGATTGGTATAATTCCCTAGTGCCTCTACGGGAATCCATCAATGTAGTGGTGGGAAATGACTCCAAGTGTCCAGCCGAAGGAACTGGAACCATCTCTTTTATCACTTCTCCAGGTGTTGAGAAAAAGTTATCCGATGTTCTCTATGTACCTACACTCAAAAGAAATTTGTTGTCAGTTTCTGCAATAACAGATCGTGGACTTGAAGTTCACTTCAATAAGAGTGGTGCAGAAATCATGGATTCATCAAGTAATGTTGTAGGTAAAGGGATACGACGGGATAACTTGTATGAGTTAAGTGCTTTAACTGCTGTAGAAGATAAAGATGTAAGCAGGTTATGGCACCAACGATTTGGGCATCTCAGATTTGCAGTTTTGAAGGAGATGCAAAGAACAGGGATGGTTGCTCATTTGCCTGCATTTTCAAAGTTGCAGGGTCCTTGTGAAGCTTGTATGATGGGCAAGCAACAACGAAAGGCATTTCCAAGAGAGACCAGCAATCGATCTCAAGCTCCTCTAGAGTTGGTACATGTTGATCTCTGCGGTAAAATGTCTACACCTGCTTTAGGAGGATCTTTCTACTTTTTGCTGTTAGTCGACGATTATAGTAGAAAGATGTGGGTTTATTTCATTCGAGAGAAGGCTGATGCTTTTGAAACATTTAAAACGTGGCATAAGTATGTAGAAAATGAATCAGGAAGGAAACTGAAGAAATTTGGAACAGATAGAGGAGGTGAATTCTTGTTAATAGAATTCAACAATTACTGTAAGGAGCATGGTGTGAAAAGGCAACTTACCACAGCTCATACACCTCAACAAAATGGCGTTGTTGAGCATAGGAACAGGACAATAGTTGAAATGGCTCGTTGTATGTTGAAGGCTCAAGACATGCGTGATTCATTCTGGGCAGAAGCAGTCAATACAACAGTCTACATCCTCAATCGAAGCTACACAAAAGCACTGAAGGGGATGACTCCTCAAGAAGCGTATTCTGGTAAAAAGCCCTCAGTTTTGCATTTCAGAATTTTTGGTTGTTTCTGTTATGCACATATTCCTGATTCAACAAGATCAAAGTTGGATTCAAAAAGCAAAAAGTGTGTCTTCCTAGGATATAGTGAAGAGTCTAAAGCATACAGGTTGTGGGATCCTGAGGCAAGGAAGATTTTTGTCAATCGAGATGTGGTGTTTGATGAACGACCATACTTAGTAGAAGATAAAGGTAAATCTACTATCTCATCAAACGGAGAAATATCTCACCTTGTGCCTATCAAAAGACAGGTTAAAGTTGAGGAGGAGGAAACATCTAATGGAGAAATTTCCTCAATAAAAAGCCAACCAGTTGTAGCTGCACAACGTAAGCCACTACCCGAAGTGGGCACAACAGCTCTTTGATGATCACAATCCACATGTAGATGTACCAGAATCATCATCGGATGGATTACGAAGATCAAAGAGAATAGAGGAGCAAAGAAGAGCCTCAGAACACATTGTTAACATGACTCTAATGGCAGATATCATGGGTTCGATAAAGGAACCTACCACCATTGAAGAAGCCATTGATGATCCAGGTTGGAGAGCGGCAATGCAGTCTGAGTATGATAGTATACTCAAAAATGATACATGGGATCTAGTCGATTTACCGCCAAAGAAGAAGGTAATAGGTACTAAATGGATTTGGAAAGCTAAGTATAAAGCTGATGGAACATTAGAAAAGTATAAGGCACGATTAGTTGCACAGGGTTTTTCCACAGATTGAAGGATTTGATGTTCAAGAAACTTTTGCACCAAAAGCACGCATGACAACTATTCGGATGGTACTTGCAGTAGCTACACAAAAGTCCTGGCCTATTTTCCAGATGGATGTCAAATCTGCATTTTTGAATGGTCACCTCAAGGAGGAGGTATATGTATCTCAACCACCAGGTTTTGAGGTGCCCAATTCAGAAGATAAAGTTTGCAGGTTGAAGAAAGCTTTGTATGGACTTAAACAAGATCCACGGGCTTGGTACCAATGGATAGATAATTTTTTCAAGAACATGGGTTTTGAAAGAAGTACTTATGATGCTAACTTGTATGTAACAAAAAGGGATAGCAAGCTAGTTGTCGTCATTGTATATGTAGATGATTTGATCATTACAGGAGATCATCAGGAACTCATCAATCAAACTCGGATCAGCTTGGGAACTGAGTTTGAAATGACAGACTTAGGTCTACTCCATTTTTGTCTAGGAATTGAAGTATGGCAAAGGAACGATGGCATTTTCATCTCACAACAAAATATTCCAAAGAAATTCTCAAGGCATTTGGAATGATGGAGTGCAAACCAACTAGCACACCTATGGAGGTAAATCATAAGCTATCTATGGATGATAACATGCCTGATGTAGATGCTAAGAAGTATAGGAAGCTCATTGGAAGTCTTATTTTTCTGTGCAACACTAGACCAGACATTTGCTATGCTGTTGGAGTATTAAGCAGGTTTTCCAACAAACCTAAGGAGAGTCACTAGAATGCTGGAATGCGAATTCTAAGGTACATTGCAGGAACCTTGGATTTTGGTATTCTGTATACCACATGTGATACACTCCAAGGATATTGTGATTCAGATTGGGCTGGAGATTGTGATTCTAGAAAATCAGTTTCTCGATATTGTTTCTCACTTGGTTCAGGAATATTTTCTTGGGTAAGTAGGAAGCAACCAACTCTCGCACTCTCCTCCACTGAAGCAGAGTACAAAGCAGCTTGTTTTGCTTCTGGTGAGGCAGTCTAGGCTTTCCATCAAATATGCCAACTGTACTCAAGTGTGATAATCAAAGTTGTATGGCTATTGCAAAGAACCCAGTATTTCATGTTCGCACCAAGCACATAGAAGTACAGTACCATTACATTCGTGAGCTAATTGAAGATGAAATTGTGGAGCTAGAATATTGCCCAACAGAGGCAAATTGTGCTGACATATTCACTAAAGCACTTGGAAGAGAGCAGCTCAACAGGCATCTTCAACAAATGGGCATAAGACCGAGACCTACTTGATTTATCATCAGTAAACATTGAGGGGGGGGTGTTAGTATATGATCAATGTCTACCCCTCATGATTGTATGCACATTTCGTAAGGCCCCCTTTATGAGGAGAAGCCAAGCGTGCATTACCCAATTGATGGGAATCCCAACTTGCATGTTGGATGAAGGTCATATTGGACCATGTAAGGTATTATAAGGAAAGGGAGTTACCAGGGTCCCCAATTGTGGGGTCCGGGGGTAGCGCCCCCGACGCGACGGTAAAGGGAATATTCCATGGAATATTCCCTGTCGGAGTCAGAAATCATTTATATTTGTTAGGTCGGTTCAACCAGTCTAAGCCGTGTATGGCAATTACGCGGGAGGTGGCCGCCCATGCTCTACCGCCCATGTATAGCCATCCATGGCAGGCCACCCATGATCCTATATATACATGACTTCTGCACTACCTGAGACACTGAGTTGAGCCAGCATACCTCTACCTTGTATCTCCCGTTCTAGAGTTGTCTAGATCACCATTTAAGCTCTACCTTGAGAGCTAACGGGTGGACAACGCCATCATCTTTGTACTTGGTGCTAGTAGAAAATTATTGAGATTCTCCTATATCTTTTATCTTCTCTGCTATTGCTCCTATGTTATATTGCGTAACTTTTTTCTTACAGAGTTAGTGTGCTAAGTCAGTTTATGCACAAGCCAAGGGTACCTCACTTAGAAGCTGCCAAAAGAATATTAAAGTACCTCAAGGGTACTCAACATCATGGTTTGTATTTTCCTTACACTTTAGACTTGGATATTAAGATCTACTCAGATGCAAATTGGGCAGGATGCAAGGATGAAAGGAGGAGCACTTCTGGATACATTTCATTTGCAAGTGATAAACCAATATCATGGTCTTCAAAGAAGCAACCTATAGTTGCTTTATCCTCTACAGAGGCAGAATATAGAGGATTGGCCAATGCCACTCAAGAAGCCATATGGATCAAGTTATTGTATACAGAATTGGGTCTATATGCTAGGTCACCATTGATCTTTGGAGATAATACAAGCTCACTTCACCTTGCAACTAATCCTATTTATCATGCTAGGACCAAGCATATAGAGGTCCATTACCATTATGTGAGAGAGAATCTATTAGGCAAGGACATTCAACTAACATATGTATCAACCAACATGCAATGTGCAGATTTGTTAACTAAAGCATTGGATGGAACCAAACTTTGCAGGTTCAAATCAATGATTGGATTGCAGGATATACATGAAGACTGAATATGAAGACCAAGCCAAAATGTTTGGCTTGAGGGGGAGCTGTTGGTGCAATTCACAAGCCTACACATTTGGCTTGTAGTTCATACACATATGGAGAAGCATGGGAACCAATGCTAGAAGATAATTACCCATTTACACTTTGTAAAAGTCATATTTGACTTGGAATCTTTGTAATCACCTACCCAAGGGAGTTGTAGATTTTATAGTTGTAAAGCATCAATCAATGTGAGAGAATATATCCTATGATGTAGGAGCATGACTATAGAGAGCCAAAGTTTGAATTCAAATTCAAACTTTGGACTCAACCTCTATAAAAGATCAACTCAAAAAGTCGTGGGTAAGTGTGTCACTCCCCGAGCTTCTCATTCTCATTTCTGAGTGTGTGTGAGGCCTACACTCTAGCCCACACCTATCTACACCATTAGGCAATGATATTCATGCCTATGACATTTTACAACAGTGTTCATTAATACATATATCTACATTGTTCATTTTTGAGTTCTCTGTCATAGTCTCTATCAGTCAATCAACTTGTGGAGATCATATCTCACTCATTTCTCGACCAAATTCAAAGCTCTATAGCTTGTTAGAACCGAAACAAAGTTGTCTACATGCTATCAAAATTTGAAGGATTTCTATTCAGCCATTGCAGAAAAACGTTCATCGAAGTGATCACTTGTCGAAGTTTGCAACAGTCCTAAAATATTGGGGGTAAAGGTTTACTTGCTAGGTTTATTTCTCTGATCATAGTTAATCTTCTTAAGTGATTCCACTTGGAATAGTTAGCTTGATAAGCTAATTAGATACCCCTAAAAGGAAGTTTTCCAATTCCTACTATACTGGTCATACTGAGCAAAAGATATAGCAGGTGTCTAGTAAAAAATAGAAGGTTTTCTTGAAGACTTGAAGTTCAAAGTTGTCTGTTTTGATTCAACTTTTTCATACATCACTTCCAAAGTACATAGGCCATTTTATGGTGTCATTGGAAAGCTAAGAAGGTCCACTTATCAACTCTAAAGCATCAAAGGGCTGGTACAAAGCAGGATTTGGGAGTACCTACTCATTCTCTTGAAGTCTCCATCCATCATTCCCAACATTTGTTAGAGGTCAGGTGGGCACTACTTTGGAAAAGAAGGGAGATCCAATACTTGCATGACGTGCCCATTAGGAAATGAGTCATTCTATAAAATAGATCTAGGTAGGCATGCAAGAAGTGTGGAGGGTATGCCCAAGGGGTTTATGGTCCCCATTTGTCCATTGATAGTGCCCATATAGCCAAGGAAGGAGAGGAAGATATCATAATTACTTTGCTCTCCAAGAGTAGTCCCCATTTGTCTAGAGAGGGTCACCGTTGGTTGGCCGATTTGACCAAAAATCTTCTAGTCTGCCTTCGCTTCCATTATGTGGGGGCCGAGGTTACTTTCCTCTAAGTGGGAATGGTTCGGGATCTCAAGCAGTATCACTCATTATTGGCTTGCTATCCCATATGAAGGGAGCATTTTCTAAGATTTAAGTCCAGTGAGTGATCATATAACCAATCTTGACCAAGAATCAATGGCTCTATCAAGTCATCATCATGACAAACTAGGAGCTTTACCATCAAGGTTACATCTTCTATGAGGATAGTAAGGTCCACCTCACCCATATAAGGGGTTTCCATGCCTCTTAGCCCTATAATGTATGCCTCCATAGGACGCATTTCTAATCCAATGTCTTCACAGTGACACCACCTAACTGCACTAGATGCAACACCTAATCTCCTTGAGAGTAGTGCCCTGCAATAGCATAATCGTAATGAATGGTCTCCTATCTACTAGGCTAGGGTGAGATGTTGACTTTGTTTGACACATTACCATAGGATATCTAGGTGCTTCTTTGTTGGAATGTGGGGTGGTGTGGAGGCCTTCTAATTGATCATAGTGTTCCCTCCCTAATCCTTGTTTTCTTAATTTCATATGTTTGATGCATTCTAGGGCTTCTGCTTGAGCTTGCTCTCCGATTCTTTTTTCTTCTTCCTTGTGCTTCTTTGTGAGAGTGAGTCATCTAAGCATATCCTCGATGAGAGGTTCTTGATAAATCTTGAATCTACAACCACTAATATAATTAGGCATTATCTGCCCTTCTAGGGTGGCTAATTGTATTGCTCCACTCATTGAAAACCTATTTATAATCATAGGTCCATAACCACATCTCTCTAGCTTCTGTGCATGTTGCTTCATTGTATAAACTAGGGCTAAACCTCCTACTTTCAAGCCTTTTTCCTTTACATGTGCATTAAAATAGCTTTTTTGTCTTTTCTTGGTTGCATGTATTCCCGCTACCACTCTTAACATAGTCTCTCCTAATTGTTCTATGTCCATGATCCTTGATGATAACTCATGGCCAGTCCATTGATTCTCTTGTGCAACCTTAAGGGTAGGTATCAAAAAAAACCAAGGGAAGCACTACATTTTGACCAAAAACCATATGAAAGGGAGTTGCATTGAGTACCATCTTGTAGGCCACGGGATATGCCCAAATAGCATGGTGTACTATTTGTCCCAATCATTAGGGGAAAAAATGAACCCTGCATGGGCCTTTTAGATTAAGGAGTGATTAGGAATGGACCAATGAGAGGAGGGTGGTGGACACAATCTAGTCCCTTAATCACATAGGGTAGGCATAGGCTTCCCTTGTTTTTCTGTGGTCAAACATGGAGAAACGAGATAGAACTAGTGGGTTTTCTTTGGAGAATGGTTTTGAAAACCTCGAATTTTATTTACAACCGTTGGATTGCCTTAAAGATCCAAAGGCTTAGATAAAAGAACAAAAGTCAAGGCAATTTTGATCCTTGACCATTGGATTGGATTCAAATTGGTGGCATAGATCATAGTAATGATGAGACTAAGCGCCAAACATTGTACGCGGTTGGATGAGAAGCTTGCTCGAACGGCATTGTTTGAATTCCCATGGGAAATGCGCCTTTATCTCTCATCCATTGGATCTTAAGATCATCTAATGGCTGAGGATCATCACATTAAAGAAAATGGCACCTTTGCGCGTGCACCGTTGGATACGATGGAGATCGGATGGAGCGGATCAACTACAGAATTGTGCTCAGCCCCAAATGCGGAATACGGTTCGATTTAGCTAGATCTAACGATCGAGAATCTTGCAGAAGTGTACCCGAAGAAAATTTGGAGAGAATCTTTTGGCCTGCGCACATGTTAGAGTCTCTCTCTAAGTTCTCACACCTTTTAATCTTGGCCATCAAATTGAAGGATCCAAAGGCCACAAAATCTTTCTTTCTAGAATTCAAAGATAATATTTCATGAAATATTAATTTATTCTATAATACAACTAGTGGTTTTCTATGGCCCCTTAATCTCTTGGATTAACCATTTTAATCCCTGAAAATTAGGAATCCTTACAACGCCCATGCAGGGTTCAATTTTTCCCCTAATGTTTGAACACTTATTGTTTATGAGTTTAGCCAATACATTGCAAAGGATCTTGTTAGTACTTTTTGTTTGTCCATTGGCCTGGGGATGATATGGTGCACACTTCTTGTGAATCAACATAAAATCCTATAACAAATTTTCAATGAATTTGCTTAGAAAGTGAGTCCCTTTTTCACTCACTAGTTATAAAGGTAATCCATACCTTGTAAAGACATTCTCAAATATGAATTTTGTTGTCATATGTGCATCATTCTTTTTGGTAGCCATGGTCTCTACCCATTTGGTGAGATAATCTATTACCACGATAATGTATTCAACATGAGTGCCTTTAGTAGGGGGGTTAATGGGTCCAAAAAAAATTATACCCACTTAGAGAGTGCATGTCCTCCCATCATTGGATTCAGTGGCATCTCACCTCTGCGTGTTGGAAACTGAGATCTTTGGCACACATCACATATCTTTACATATGTATTTGCATCCACATGAAGAGTAGGGCACCATAGTCCTGAGAATAGTATGGCCTTGATTATCCAATTAGGTCCAAAATGACCACTTGGGACACCCTAGTGTGTAGTTTCTAATATTCTCATGTAGTCATTCTCGTGAACACAGTGTCTCAGATATCCATCTCTTACCCTTTTGTATAGATTATCAACAATGAGTTTATAGTCTTGAGCTTCTTGCTCTAGAATTCTTTGTCTTGCTAAAGTCATTCTTGAGGGAATGATTTTTTCCTCAAGTAAGTTATCATTGGGTTGCTCCATTTTGGCATTAGAGACACATGATATAAGATAGCATGCTCTACAGGTGGTTTAACACAACAAATTGGATATTCCTTGCATATCCTATGGACATCTTCTTCGATCGAAGGCCAGTACAATCCTAATTCATGGAGAGTCTATAGGGTGCGATGTCATGAATGGTGTTGCTCTAATGCACCTACATGTGCTAATTGCAACCATTTATCGTTCTATGTCTCTTCTACACAACATGCAAGGTCTTTTTTATTGTTTTGCTTTTAAATTCTTCCTACCATTATTTGATATCATTGTGGCACATCCTTTCCTTGGTCCTTACTCTAGGATTCTTAGGTCCAAATGTGAGAATGTGGACGCTTAGTTTGGCCCATTCGAGAATTACTTCAAGATTAAAAAAATATTCATCTAGCAATTCATCAACTATCCCTTGAGGGGCCTCTCTAGTGGTCAATCACGAGAGATGATCGGCTCTAAGATGGGTCTTCCCTTTTCTATATATTACTTCAAAATCATACTCCATTAATAGGAGAACCATCATACCAATCTGCCCTTGTTACACAGCTTATTGACTAGGTATAAGAGTACTTGATGGTCTATGAAGAATTTGAATTTGTTAGCCAATAAGTAGTGTCTGAATTTCTTTATTGCCTTAAGCATTTCCAATCCTTTTCTCTCAGTGTTGGTGTAGTTTCTATCAGCTGCATTCAACTGCCTACTTGCATATGCTATAGGAAGTTCTATATTGCCCTCCCCTGTAGGTTGTGCTAGTACACACCTGATAACATAATTGGATGCATCCATGTGTACATGGAATGGCTTACTCCAATCTGGTGTCATTAGAATTGGTGTTGAACAAAAAGTTTTTTTTAAGTTCATTAAATGATCTTTCACATTCATCTGTCCACTTGAACCTCGTCAGAAGGGCATACAAAGGCTTTGCAATGATTGCATACACATAAAGTGTCAATAATAACCACAATGCCCCATGAAAGCTTGTACCTCCTTAACATTTATTGGCCTAACTAGCTCTGCAATTACTCTTTCTCCTCATCTATAGAGAATCCATTCTTTGACACTATGTGTCCTAGAGTCTTGCCTTGCCTGACCATGAAAACACACTTTTCTAGGTTCACACATAGTTGATATTCTCGACATTTGTCAAAGACTTGTTTCAATTAAAGAATGTGTGTCTGCCTAATTTTGGAATGAGCACATAAATCATCAACATAGACTTCCAAATTCTTACATAGGAACTCCTTAAAGACATGACACATCAGCCGTTGAAATCTAGGAGGTGCATTTGTCAGCCCAAATGGCATTATACAAAATGCAAATATGCCCCATTCTGTGGAAAAAGCTATCTTATGCTAGTCTTCAAGGGTGATGGCTACCTGATTGTAGCGAGAGAATCCATCAAGGAAGCTATATACTTCCTTTCCAGTGACTCCTTCTAGTAGGTGTTCCGTGCTAAGAAGCGAATAACTATCTCTGATAGTGGTGACAATGACTTGTTTCAAGTTAATGCACACATGGAGATTCCCATTCTTTTTGGGTGCTACCACAATGGGTGATACCCATTTAGTGTGCTCAATCTCATAGATAAATCCAACTTCTATCAAGCGATCTATCTACTCTTTAATCTTGGTTATGTAATTATCATTATAAGTGTATGGTTCTATTTGGAAGGCTTGGCCTCTTGAGTCATGGGAATTCTATGGGAGCATATGTCAGGGTCTACTCCTTTCAAATCCTTGTATCTCCATTGTTAGAGTGTGTTTTTTGATAACAAAAAGATTTTTGTAAATTAGATAAGTTTTGTATATACAGTGGTTAGAATGATGTAAAAATGAGGAAGAGTCCTCCTCATGATTCCTTAGATGCTATGTATTTTTTAGAGATTTTTTGGAGCTCTCATTCTTAATTATTTTAGTTTAAAAATTGAAAGGACCTAATTTCAAGTGTGAACACGGACACTTGAAAAAGTATAAAGGTCAAAATTTTGTATTGAGAAGGGGTTGATCATTTGTACTTGATTCTGAATGAGAATTTGAGAGCTCTTAGCAGAAATTCATATTTCCTCTCTTTTCAAAGTTTTCATGGATGAATGTGAATGTTTTCCTTGTGTTTCTCATGGATTTTGCTGGTGAGACCTCTGTATTACTGAGTGAATCTTGTGAAGAGAGAAGTTTCTTACAATACTAAAAGATTATTTGTGGAATATTATTGTTGATCATGAAGAATACCATTTCTATAGAATCGCGATTGTCTGATCATGATGGTACAAGTAATGAAATTTAATTCTCAGTTCATATGTGGATTCTACACGAAAAATAGCATGCTTTAGGCACAAGAATCATAAAAAATACTTACTTCTATCTCAAAATGTCTCAAACCCTAGTTTTCTGCTTTCTCGTCAAGAATAACTCAGATAATATGGTGTTTTCTTGCAATTTCTTGGATCCCATTGGTACTAGAAGGGGTTGTGGTCTTAGTATACTTCCCTGAATGACATATTAAAGGTGTTTTTTATGCTAATCTTTTATACTATGAAAAAATATAAACAAATTTCTTTTTACAATGAAATTCATGGAAGATGAGAGGTATTGATTGTGAGAATTTGATAAGAAAAATTCAAGAGAAAATTCATAATTTCTTTTAATTCCATAAAAAGTAACAAAGTGTTTTCTTCAATTTTTCTTTAATAAAATCTGAATTTTGATGAATCCTTTGATGTTTGTAGGAGTAAGGTGAGGAGGAAAGAGGTGATTTGATGCAAAGTGGAAAGAAACACTATTTCTGAAAGAACCCAAAATCACAACTTTGAGCAGAGAATCATGATTTTCTAGAATTGGTAACCTCTTTTCAATTTTAAATATCTCATTGCATAAGGTATATTAACCAAGGAGTGATAGTGAGTTCAAGAGGAAAGGGTGAGGTTGAGTGTGGAAAGTTTTGTAAAAGTTGGATATTATATAAAGAATTGCGATTTTTTGTTGAGGCAAGAACATAGACAAGGTGTTGAATTGTTTGGGAAGTAAGATTATAATCATTAAAATAAGAATTGAGAGAAATTATTTTAAAAATGAAGTGAAATGGTCGAAATTGGCACACAATCATGATTTTCTAGAGGCTATAAAAGCAAGTTTGAAGAGCAAAAAAATCATTTGTGAAGAGAGAGTGAAGAGAGAGACACAGAGCTACAGAATCATGCAATCCTGCATTCCACAAGCAACTTGGAGGGTGGAGATCCATTGCTAAGGTACGAATCATTACAAAATCCTTTGCAAATTGAAAACAATAAAAAAAATAAAAAAGAATACTAAAAATTGTGATTTTTAGAGAATTGCGATTTTTAGTAAATTGGATTTTATGTAGGTTTTTTTATAGATTTTAGGAAAAGGCTTTATTGCATGTCATTTTCTTAATTAGGCGCTTGTGTATTGATTAAAAAATCAAGAAAAAATCAAATATTTTTTTTTTGTGAAAATTGCACAGAATCACGATTCTGTGCAAGAAAAAATACGATTTTCAATAAACGCGATTTTCTAAGAAAATCGTGTTTTTCCACGGTTGTGAGTAATCATGATTGTGACTAAAAATCGTTATTTTGAGTCCAAAATTTCACAATTTTGAGCTCAAAATGATCAATACTCATAGAGTCATGAAAAATCACAATTGTGAGTAAAAACACGATTCTATATGAAAATTGCGATTTTCAGCTGAAAATCATAATATTCCACAGAGTCATGAAAAATCATGATTGTATGAAAAAATACAATTTTGTGTGAAAATCGTGATATTACAGAGAATTGTGGAAAACCACGATTGTGAGAAAACACATGATTTTATGTGAAAATTCATGATTTTCACACAAAATCGCAAAAATCCATAAAATCGTGAAAACTCAGTATTTTCATTCGAAAACACGATTTTGAGTTCAAAATTTCACAATTTTGACTTGGAATCATAGAAACACTATTTTCAAAAAATATCACAATTTTGAGTTCAAAATTTCATGATTTTGACTCAAAATCGTGTAATTCCATCAAACACCTTATTCTTTGTGAAAATCGTGATTTTCAATACCATAATTTCACAAATCGTGTTTTTGTAATTTTAAAAAAATATATAAAAATATTTATACAATTGTGTCTGATAATTGCGATTTTCATAGAAAATCATGATTTTTGAAAATCATATTTCCTTTCTCTAGAAACACGATTATCATACACAATTGTGAAAGTTGTAGAAGATAAAAACACAAAATTGTGGTTTCTATGGGTCAAAGAACACGATTTTGTCTGAGAATCACAATTTCCAAACTGAAAATTGTGGTCTCTCAGATTAATGTTTTTTGGTCTGGAAAAAACACGATCTGGAGCAAGCAAGGCTTAATCAATTAACTTTCTTTCAAAATTTAGAAAATTCTTTTATAAAAACATCACAAAAATATCAGAATCCTGTTTCTTTAGAAAAATGCAATTTTGTCCAGAATTTGTGCAAAAATAAAGGAGTTAAGTTTTTCTTAGTTAAAGGACATACACTTTCCAACTCCTTCACTCAAACTTGGTAAGGATTACACAAGAAACACCCAAAATCACATTCTTTAGAAAATTGCGATTCTGAGTGCAAAACTAAGGAAAAATCAAGGAAATTACCACTAGGACAAATCATAGAAGAGAGAAAGAGATCTCTGAGCAAAAAGAAGGAAGGTTTAACTTCTCAAGTTCAAATCCCCAAATCCATTGACATAAAAAGAGTTTTCAAACAATCAAATTAGGATTTCCAAATAGAAGAAGTGAATGATACTGAGATCTTGAACTACTGTCATACATTCCACAACTCATAGTGAGGCTGATAAACAACAATAACTAGCCAATCATCAGAAGGAATTCACAAATCAATTACCAAATATGGAAAATTTGAATTTAGAAGAAGAACATACAGACAATGGCACAATTCAGAGATGGAAGATATGAGGATAGACAAGGATGTGTATATGTGTTCACTCATGATCCAAGAAGTTCTAATGATCTTGGTCAATGTGCAGACGAAAGACCTTGGGACCAAGATTTGGGACAATCTAACATACCTAGACCAAGTAGAGTTCACACTCCAGTTGAGCCACAAAAAGAAAGGAGACCATCTAATTCTCCGAATCCCTTTAAAAGAGAAGGTGAAGACATGCTTGATTACAATTTGAGAAGGAGACCAAATTGGCAAACTCAAGGGAGAATGTTGAGGCCATATCAAGTAGCAAAGTGTATGAAGAAGCACTATGAAGGGTATTCAGACCCTCATGCACATGCGGCTGAGTTTAGACAACTAATTAGGGCTGAAGAAGTGGAGGATCATAAAGTACAATTTGAAGCATTTGGAATAACTCTGACTATACCTCCTTTGTCTTGGTTCATACCTTTGAGGAAAGAAATGTATCAAAACATAGAATCCTTCTTAGAAGCCTTCATAGAAGAATTTTCAAAAACAAGGATAAAACATAGTACAACCACTTTGATTCATAATTTTAAACAACAAAAAGAGGAAAACGTGAGAGAAGGTGCACAAAGATTTAAGCAGTATATAGATAGATGTCCAAAGGATGAGGTTCCCTCAATGGCAAGGCAAGTGTCTCTATTCATAGAAGGTCTAAAAGGTGCTCAGCTAGGAACTTTGATTTATTATAGAAGGTGTCCTGATTTAGATTCATGTGTCAAAGAAGCTATAGATTTGGAAGACAACAGAGGGCAAGATCTAATGGCATTTGACCTACCAAGAAACCATGAAGATAGGATACCACCTATAGAGGAACTAGCCAAAGCTATAGCAAAGGCCTTAGAGGCTACTACTAAGGCAAACTTAGTAAACAACAAACTAACACCAATAAAGAAATGCTACAACTGTGGGGAAAACCATCTGACACATCAATGTCATTACCAAAGACCTCAGCACTTGCAAGACAATAAAACATTGAAATATTGTACCCTAAAAGAAAATGGACCAACCATACAAGGGAAGAGTGTTTTTACAACAAACAACCTGTCAGGGAAAAAGACTACCTAAGCCAATACATCAAGCAAAGCAATTAGGGTTTGTAGAACAACCAAGGCCAATGTTAGGACAACAACCTCCCATACCCACAAATGTAGTTCCTATCAAATATATTCCAATAGAGGAAAATGAAAATATAACAATTAGACAAAACTACATGAATGAGTTTCATTCTCTAGAGGAATATCAAGATCAAGTTGGATGGGAAAACAATGAACAAAGAGAGCCAAATTTACAAGCCCTAGATTTAGGAAATGGAAGATTTGAGTTGGATGCAGCAACATTCATGTATATCACAAACAATTATATGTCAATTCAAAGACTTCACTTCAAAACTAATCAAAAGCTTACTTTCTATAGGTGTGGAGGAGAACATTTTGTAAGAGATTTCACTTAATCACCAACACTAAGAGTAGAAGGAGCTTTTTGCAAAAGTTGTGGGAGAGAACATTAATCAAGGATTGTCCTAGAAATCCTCAAAAACAAAATACAACAACTCATATACCTTTGAAATGTATGGAGATAATGGAGCAAGGAGAGTTGGGTGAGAATGAGCTGATATCTATACAGACAATAACTAGATCTTAGGCTAAGGAGCAAGGAATACTATTGAAACCACATTCATGAGAGATAAAGAAAAATACATCTTGGATATAAAAAAGAGCCAGACAAAGAGCTAAAGGGGAAAAGTAAGTGAAACAAGTGGAAACACTAGAAAAATCTAATAAACAAAAATATGAAAACACAAACACTACACAGAGTCAAACTAAGAACAGAAAAGAAAATCAATCGAAGAATTTAGAAACATTATTTAGAGCTTATCAAGGAAGATTTGAGGAAGGACCTAGTGCTTTTGACTATGAAAGAACTTATCCAATGCCTCATTTGGAGCAGGAAAGAATGCAGCTTTGTAAACGAATAATCACTAAAACTCAACAAAACCTTGAACAAGAAGGAGACAATGAGGATGGGAGAAGTACAAAAAGCTCACAAAAACAAAATTATAATCAAGAAATTAATGATCCATTACAAGAAGAAGGAGCTAATGCAACACAACCCATCACTATACAATTCAAACTAACAAAACAATGTAAAATTAAATATCAAACAACATTGAAAAATTTTCATACTGGACCCAAGGAACATAACAAGAAGCTAAGGAAATTATGCATGTACCCATTGATAAAATAGGAGGATACTTCAAAGGGGAGGAAGGTAACACCATACTCAAAGTATAATTTGGTGATAAACAGACAAATGCAATTTTGGACAGTGGATCGGGAGTTGCAATTATGACAAAGCGAACTTGGGAAAGATGGGGAGCACACACACTTCAACCAACCAAAATGAAATTACAATTGACAGAATGGCACATTGAGGCACCTTTAGGGATATGGTAGAAGGTAATAATAGAGATTTGTGGAATAGAAATAGAACATACATTTTCTGTAGTAGAATTTCCACAATTCACATCCTTATCCTAGGTAGGCCTTTTATGAGACAAATGCAAATAATACAAGATTGGGGAAAGGATTGCCTACATCTCCAGAATCAAGGAAAATATACCAAAGTAAAAAAATGGACAATTTTGTGATATATCCCCCTAGGAGTGGTTCAAGATACATCAAAGTCGGGACACAAGTGAGGAGTTTGAAGGAGGAAGTTGTTAGCGGCCGGCATTTAACAAAGTGAAAGTGATGTTGAACCCCCATTGTGGAGGTGTAATACAATAAACAAGAAAACCTATAAAAAAATTCTCATTAAAAATGAGGATTGTAAAAAGGAGAGAGGAATTTAAGATGAAATGTATGTACCCCAGAAGTTTGATGATGAAGAGTTTGAACCATATGGATGGAATCAAATTTTGTCCACACTAGACATAGCCAATGATGAACATGTGGGGATAAACTTCTAGAATGAGGAAGGATATGACATTTTTCATATAAATGTCAATATGATTAATGTAGCACAACAAAATAATTTCCAAGATGACCAAACATATCTGATACATAACAAAAATACTTATTTAAAAGAAGTTTAGGTAGATGATGTAATCAGAGATAGAATCTCAAGAAAATATAAAAAATGTTTACATAAGGAGAGGAGTGAAAATCAAGATTCTGGAAAAAGCAAAACAAGACAAAACAAGAGAAATCTAGTATAAAGGAGAAAAAAATTGGTGTACCCTTAAACTTCAAGAAATATGAGGTGGAAGAGAGATTAATTTTTTAAATGAAACCAAGAAGGGAAAAGAAGAAAGGTGAGTCCTATGACAATGAGGAACAAACCAAAAAGGTACTCATCACTAAGGAAGGATAAGATAGACACATTATCATAGTAGATGATATGGAAGAACATGAGGAGGAAGCTTTAATAAAGTTAGCTAGAGAATACATGGATGTGTTTGCTTATAGTTATAAAGATTTGAAGGGCATTGATCCCAAGATTTGTGAACATAAGATACCCATGGCTCCAAATGCAAAACCTAGTAAGCAAAGACATTACACTTTCAATGATAAATATTCTACAAAAATAAAAGAGGAAATTGACAAGTTATTGGTTGCTAATTTCATTTATGAAATTGAGTATACTAAGTGGATTTATCCTATAGTTAAAGTTCCAAATAAAAATGGAAAACGTATTGTCTGTATTAATTTGAAGAAATTCAATGCTGCAACTATAAGGGATAGCTATCCATTGCCAATAACAGATCATTTGCTAGAAAGAGTAGTTGGCAAAGAAGTCTATAGTTTCCTCGATGGGTTTTCAGGATATAACCAAGTTAATATTGCAATAGAAGATCAACATAAGATATCCTTTTGCAACAAAATGGGGTATTTATGCATTTAGGGTTATGCCATTTGGTTTAACCAATGCACTAGCTACATTCCAAAGATTAATGTGTCATGTGTTCAAAGATTTTTTTAGAAGCATGATGGAAATCTATGCATATGACCTTCGTACTTTCTCAAATAGAAGAGGAAATCATCTACAAGACTTGGAGTATATATTCAAAAAATTCAAAATCTATAGAGAGTGTCTTAACCTTGAGAAATGTGTGTTCTTTGTCAGACAAGGAAGAAAGTTGGGACACATAGTTTCCAAGAATGGGATCTCTACTAATGAAGGGAAAATCAAAGCACTAGCAGATTTGCCCAAGCCAACCAATGTGAAATAACTTCAAACCTTTATGGGTCATTGTGGCTATTACAGGAAATTTGTTCATAAGTTTGCAGATATTGCTAAACCCTTATATGCTCTAATAACCAAATTTGAATGGAACCAAGAATGTGATGAAGTCTTTGAGATTTTAAAAACTTGGTTAGTGACACCACCTATTTTGAAAATACCACAATGGGATCAAATCTTTCATGTTCATGTGGATGCTTCCAATTTTGCTCTAGGATGTGTTTTGGCACAACCTATAGAAGGAAGTAAATTAGATTTCCCCATTGTTTATGCTAGCAGGCAATTGACTCAAACAGAAAAGAACTATACCACTACTAAAAGAGAAGGATTAGGAATGGTGTCTACAGTAAAAAAAAAAAAGTAGACATTATTTTCTATCCAATAAATTTAAGTTCTTTGTGGATCACCAAGCATTATTATATTTGGTAAACAAATCTTGTCATACTGGAAGAATTGTAAGATGGTTCTTACTCTTAATGGAATTTGAATGTGAAGTAGTGGTTAGACAAGGGAAAAAACATTTGAGAGCAGATCACTTGTCTAGAATCCACACAAAAGAACAAACTCCTCCCATGAATGATGACTTGCTAGATGCTTATCTATTCAAAGTAGAAAGTGCTCTTGGTTGGGCAATGGCTTTGGTGCCACTTCTTATAGCTGGACCATGTAAAAATATGGGGTAATAAAATACATCTATTATTACAAAGTAGAGACTTTGTATTATTGGCTCGACATTTGTACCATGTAAATCATATTGGTGTGTTGGAATATTGTACTCTAGAGGAAGAAAAAAGAAATTATTTACAGAAAGCACATTATTGGAATCCATGTGTTCATGCTTCTAAGATTGTAACTCTAAATAATTTATGTGCAATGGGAGTACATTGGCCAACCAAAGGACATGATGTTGAGCGATATATTATACAATGCCAAAACTGTCAAAGCAAAAATATTACTGAATTAGCCATTTTGTATTGGTTCCAGGAAAATCCTAAGTGGAGTGAACATATAGTTGAAAAACTTAAACAACCACAAGAGCAGAAGAATCATGAGCAGAATGCAGACTCTAGAAATATGAAGGAGCTAAGTCAAGAATATAATTTAATAGGGGAACAACTGTATAAGAAAGGAATAGATGGATATTTAAGGATTTGTGTTCCTAAAGAGAAGTATTTGGAGATTTTGGAGTTGGCACACTCAGGATTAGGAGGAGGACATTTTTCAGGAGAAAGAACTTCCAAACCGATACTTTATTCAGGTTTTTGGTGGCCAACTCTTTTTCCAGATGCAAAAGTCTTTGTCAAAAGATGTGATATATGTCAAAGAGCAAGGCACCCTGGAAAGAAGGATGACATGCCTTTAATACCTTTGATTTTTACAAGAGTTTTTAGCAAATGGGGATTAGATTTTATTGGACCAATACATCCACCAGCTAGAAGTTCTCATGCAAAATATATCATTGCCACCACTGATTATCTCACTAAACGGGATGAAGCTAAGGCTACAAGAAAAAATGATGCTCACACAACTGCTAAGTTTCTTTATGAAAACATAATCACTAGATTTGGATTACCTATTGAGTTGGTAAGTGATAGGGGTTCTCATTTCCTTAACTAGGTTATTAAAAATCTAACTGATTGTTTTATGATTATTCATAGAGAATCAACACCCTATCATCCTCAAGCCAATGGCTTAGCAGAAAGCACAAAAAAAAATTATGAAATGTACTTACAAAGTTGGTAAATCCAAAAAGATCAGATGATTGGGATCTTCAACTTCATCATGTAATATGGGCCTATAGGGTAGCATATAAAATTGCAATAGGAACCACTCCATTTAATTTGGTGTATGGTGAGAATGCAATACTACCACTAGAGTTTCTAATACCAACCCTGAAGGTAGCAAATCAATTAGAATGGATAGGACATGAATTATTGGATAGAGTGATGGAATTTGAAAAATTAGGAGCTTCAAGGTTACAAGCAGTTATGAGTATCTATGGAGATAGAAAAAGGACAATCTCTACGTATTCCTGAAAAATAGGAGGTACCCTTGTTGAGTGTCTGATTCATTCCTATAGCATATTTTGCTTATTCCTTATACTTTTGTGCATTATATACACTCAACCCTATGTGTATCACTCCCATAAAAGGATTGTTTCTAATTATAATCAAGCTGGTCACTATGCACATTTGAAGTTCATTATCTCTTCCATAGATAGTAAGTTTTTTGAGATAGTCGATGCACGAACCTATACGTTTTGTATCGACTACTTCTCCTTGGTGCTCCAAAGTACATAGTGCATTTTGTTGCACTTATCGCATGCCTATAAGGTCTATTTGACTCTCCATAAGCTCAAGGTGTGGTCTTGTGCCAGTTGGCTAGACCAGACTTTATCGCTTCGAAACGCATTATTCTACCTCCTACAAGCTCCTCCAAGTTCTTTTGGTGGTATCAAAACTATGTCAAGATGGGTGATAGATTTCCCTCAATGATTGAGAAGCTTGATCAACACAACTATGCGGCCTAGAAAATCAGAATGAAGGCCTATTTGCAAGGTAGAAATCTTTATGGAATTATAGTAGGTGATGCAGCTATGCCTATTCCAAGATCCAAAGGAGGACCTACACAAGAGGAGATAGATAAGCTCACACTTTGGTGCACAAGGGATACTCAAGCAAGGTCGTACATACTAAACTCTATCTCTAACTTTCTATTACCGCATATTAGAGGATGCAAAACATGTCAAGAGACTTGGGATGCCCTCCAGACTTTCTTTTCTGCTAGTACCAAAGCAAGAAAGAAGCATGTTTGAAACGAGTTCAACCAAATGAAGAAGACACCTAAACAAACCATGACAAAGTTTGTTACCAAGGTCAAGGAGGTTGCGGATTAGTTAGCATCCGTTGGAGAGCTAATTGAAGTAGACGTCATCATGAGGCAAATTCTTAACAACATTCAAAGTGATAAGCAATGGCAATCTTTCATAACGGCATATGATCTCATCATGGATGTGCAAACTCGAGACTTGAACATCTTTCTTGGACAACTCTTCAATCAAGAGGCCAACGATAGCATAAAGGAAAGTAACTTCTATCATGGTAATTCTATTGGTGCAAATATCAAGCCTACATGTTTGGCTAGAGTTTATGTGCAACTAATTGAAGTTTCATGGGAACCATTGCTATGAAATCCTTTACCTTTTACCACTTGTAAAAGTCTATTTGACTTGAAGGAATATTTGTAGCTACCACTAAACTCATGGAGTTTGTTAGATGGAAAAGTCACGACTTTATTTGGAGAGAATATCTCCAAGATTAGAGGATCACGTTTTAGTGAGATCCAATGAAGAATTCAAATCCAAAATTCAAACTCATCTATAAAAGATGATTGACAAACTCTCGGGGCATATGACTTCAATTTCCGAGTTCTTGTTGATTACATTGTAAGAGAGTGATGCTCACTTCACAGCCTACACTACTCACTATCATTAGGCATTGATCATCATGCCAATGAGCATGTACAACATTGTCTTCTAATACAATAGATCAATACTTTCATCTATGGTCTCTCTATCATAGTTACTCAGAACAGTCACTTTGTACTGCTCATATCTCAGTCATTTCTTCACCATTCTCAATGTTCTATAGCTTGTTGGAATTAGTACCACATCCTATACATGCTCACAAATTTTGAAGAAAATCCATTCAGCAAATTTGGAGAAATGTGCATCGAAGTACCTACTAGTCAAACTCTGTAGAGGTCCTAAAAAATTGAGGGTAATGATTTGATTACTAAATTGATTGCTCTATGTATAGTACATAATTTTAAGTGATTCCACTTGGAATAATTATCTCATTAAGTAGTTTGATATTTCGAAAAGGAATTTTTCTAATTCCTACTGTACTAGAAGCACTGAGCTTAACAAGCAACATGTGTGTGAACAAAAATAGAAGGTTTTCATTGATCCTTCAAATTAGAAGTAGTCTATTTTGGTTCAATCATTTCTCACACCATTTTCAAAGTACATAGGCACTTTTTAAGTGTCATTGGAAAGCTAAGAGGGCCTAAAACTCAACTATGAAGCAAAAAAGGGCTGGTGTAAAGTAGGGATTAGCAGCACCTACTCATTTCTTGGAGTGTCCATCCATTCTTCGCAACAGTGGTATTAGAGCAAAGCTAAGGTAAAATGGGAGATGGTTTTCATTATTTCATTGATAAATTGGACAAGAACAACTATCAAGCATGGTCATTGAGGATGAAGACATACTTGCAAGGAAGGAGTCTCTATGGATATATCTCAAGAGATGAGGATATGCCCATACTCAGAAGCAAAGGACAACCTACAAGAGAGGAGCATGAAAGACTCAATACATGGTGTGCCAAGGATGCATTAGCAAGGTCATACTTACTTAACTCAATTTTTTATTTTCTTCTTCCACACATAAGGAACTGTAAGACATCCCAAGAGACTTGGGAAACATTGTCTTCCTATTTCTGTTCCAACACAAGGGATAGGAAAAACCAATTGTGGATTGAGTTTACCACTCAAAGAAAGCAACCCAAACAAGGCATCTCAGAGTATGTGACCAAATTCAAAGATGTAGCTGATCAATTGGCAAGCATAGGAGAAGAAATTGAAGAAGAGGAGATTGTAAGACAAGTAATCAATGGTATTAAAGCAGATGAAAAATGGGAGAGCTTCACAATTGCCATGGACTTGTACATGGAAATGCAGATTCCAGACCTTACCATACTCATGGGGTGACTCCTCACCCATGAAGCCAAACTCAACAAGATGGGTATTCATCAAGAGGTAATATCTCTTCTGCCCTATACACAGATAAAAGTAAGTCTAAAGAGAAAGGAAAGAACAAGAAAATTCAGGACGAAGGAGCTACCTCCCAAACCAACTATGTAGGGAGAGGTAGAACCTCAAGAGGAAGGGGCAGAGGAGGTAAGAAAAGTAGGGGGAGACCTTATAACTCCTCACCATGTAATATTTGTGGATTGTCAAATCATACTTGTTATAGGAACTTCGAAAATCATAGAGGTAGAGGATTTCAAAGAGGTGGATACACAAAATCAAGAGGAAGATTCAATCACCATCAAGGCCACAACAACAATTACAACAAAAACTACAATAGCAACTACCAAGGAGGCTACAAAGTTAGGAAAGACTACAACAACTATATAGAAGAGCAAGAAGATTCTCTTCTGATTATGACTTCAAAACCAGGTATAAATGATGAACATCTCTTCCACATTGACTCAGGATGCTCAAACCATGTGGAAGGCAATGTAGCTCTTCTCTCTGACCTTGAGGAACCAAAGGGTAAGCATCAGTGACAAACAGGTGATGACACCAAGCACTCAGTGATTAAAGTAGGAAATGTTAAGACCTCTGATGGAAATAGAAATCTATTGAGCACGGTTCTATATGTACCTATAATTACCAAGAACTTGATGAGTGTTGGACAGATTGTGGGAACTGGTTTGCAGGTCACGTTCAACCAATATGGAGCATTTGTGGAGGATCCCCAACATGGATTCAAGAGAATTGCCAAAGGAGAAAAGATAGGTAGATTATTCACTTTTGAACTTGAAGATACAAGGAATATTGCACTTTATAGCTACAAAGACCAAACACTATCAGAGCTTGAAATTTGGCATAAGAGATTAGGGCATATTGGTGAGAGAACTTTAAAGCAAATATGTAGAGATCAATGTGTTCGTGGGATACCTAATGTATCAAAGCAACACATGATCTATAAATGTGCTGCTTGTCGGTTTGGAAAATCTCATAGGTTACCTTTCTCAAGGAAAGGCTACATGCATGAGGACTACTTAGAGCTTGTCCATATAGATGTATGGGGACCAAGTAAGGATCCCTCAATTTCTGGATCAAGGTACTATGTATCTTTCATTGATGATTTCAGTAGGTGGACTGTCTTATATTTTATGAAGCACAAAGATGAAGTATTCAGTTGCTTTAAAAAGTATCTTGCACTTGCTGAGAACCAAACAGGAAGAAGCCTTAAGAGACTAAGGTCAGATGGAGGAGGTGAGTACTTCTCAAATGTGTTTGATGCATTCTTGCAAGATATAGGAATCAAGAGAGAAATCACAAGGTATATCCCTGAGCAAAATGGGGTGGCAAAGAGGAGAAATAGACTAATTGTTGAAATAGCGAGGTCAATGTCTAATGAGAAAAAATTACCTAATTACTTGTGGGTAGAGAGTGTATCTACTGCCACTTATCTTGCAAATAGGTTTCCATCAAAATCTCTTGATGCGATTGTTGAGATATCAAGCTCAACATGTGATGATCTAGGATGACATGTACCAGTTTTTCATTTCTCTAACATGTATAGTGGTCACGCCGGTATATGTCAGGGATACTTGATGGAGCTTTTTAGATTTATCTACCAAGAGTGATGGCACATTTGTTCCTTCCCAGCTCAATCATTCGTGGAAATTAGGTTTTTCCTTATGTACTGATCTTTATATATTGCACTTGTTGTATTCTTGTTTTTTAGGTCATTCTTGTACATCCCTTTTTATGTAATAGAAGAAGAAGAAGAAGATTATTCTTCCTTGCCTCAATCTATGTATGTGCTTCTCTTTGAGAGTGAGAGTGTGTGTGAGAGCTCTCTTCCTTATCTCCTTCCTCATGAAATGGTATCAGAGCCATGAAATGGTATCAGAGCCAGTGTGGCTGTAGAGAGCTCGCGGAGAAGGCGACGGTGAAGAGTACGCAACAAGGTGTGGAGAAAACGTGATTCACAAACGACCTCCATTTGCTACAAAAATCGGCGTGAAGGTAGAAGAACTCAAAATATTCTCGAGAGTTATCCCTTTAGGGTCACATGTTTTTGTCAGATCGAAGTTTCAGAGCCATCTTGACCTCCGTTTTGAGCCCATAAGGTGGGGCCCACAAAAAAACCAGGTCAATTTCAAAAACTGTAACTTGCATTGTGTTCGGCAACACTCATATATTCCAGATCTAGAATTTCAAGAAATTCCTTGTACTATTGATACACGAAAACTCTCTTTTTCTGAGATCGAATTGTCACGTCATAGTGCGATAGTGTTCAAGTGGAAGTGCTGCTCGTAGTGTTTTGCAGTGTTGTGAATTGCTGCAGAAATGGCAAACGTAGATGGAATGAGTCAGGTTATGAGTGATAAGCTGGACAAGAACAACTTCCATGCTTGGAGATTTAGAATGACAAATTTCTTGATGGGAAAAGGCTATTGGAAGTACATCAAAGGAGAGAACGAAAATGCTCCACAGTTACCAGAGAGGAATCGGACTGCAGAACAAATAAGAGCATATAAGGAATGGAATCAAGGAGCACGAAAGGTAATGTACTCGCTATGTGTTAGCATACAGGATAGCATGATTGGGCACATATAGGATGCCAAGACTCCGAAACAGGCTTGGAACAGTTTGGTCACATTGTATGAGACCAATACCAAGGCACGGAAATTGCAACTCAAGAATGAGCTGCATACATTGGAGAAAAAGAGCATGTCAATAAGTGACTACACTCTGAAAATCAAAAGCATATGTGAGTCACTTGCATCTATTGGCATGAATGTAGATGATGATGATAAGGTGGAAGTGTGCCTTCGTGGTTTAGGAGCTACATATAAGTAGTTCAGAACTTCCATATAGACAAGGGAAAATATTCTGAATTTTGCTGATTTGGTATCCATGCTCATTATTGAAGAAAACAATCTTGGTGAGGATTCAAACTCCCAAGGAAAGCCTAGTTCTCAGCAGGTATTCTACTTCGGCAGAGGAAGAGGCAGAGGTAGAGGTTTTGGAAATGGAAGAGGAAATAGTAACCAAGACCAAACTCAACAACAGAATCATGCAGGAGGAAGAGGACAGTTTCGAGGCAGGGGGAGCCAAAGAGGTCACAGAAATTTCCAAAGAAATGATTCAGGTAATGATAGTAAAGGATGCTGGAATTGTGGTAAATGTGGACACTTTGAATGTGATTGCATGTTGAAGAATCAGGATAATAGAAGGTAGCAAAACAACTATGCATCCACAAGTACAGATGATTCTAAGAAGTTGTTCATGGTTCAACATCACATGATGAATACGATGTCTGCTAGTGTTTCAAAATTGAATGATAATGTCTGGTATGTTGATTCAGGTGCTTCAAATCACATGACCAGTCCTATGGAATGGTTTAATACTTTGCAGAAATTGCAAGTTCTTGGATATGTTGAAATAGGTGATGATACATCACATCCTATTGAGCATACAGGAAACATAGCACAATCGATGGAGGATGGAAAGGTAAAACATCTTGCTGATGTGCTGCATGTTCCAAATATAACAAAGAATCTGGTTTCTATTGGACAAATGGTTGACCAGGGATTACAAGTCAGGTTCAATGCTGATGGATTATATGTAGAAGAATACAAGCAGGATGGACAATTGGTTTCCAAAGGAAACGAAGTGGGTAGGATGTTCACCTTAAATGTGAACATTCCTGAAATGAATGCAGCCATGTTTTCAAAAGGTGCAAGAGTTATTGCAGATATAGAGATGTGGCACAAACAGATTGGACATGCAAACTTGCAATGGCTGAAACTGATGCAGCCAAAGGAGATTGTCCATGGACTACCAAATTTCAAAGTTGCAGAAATGCAAAAGTATGTGCAGCATGTCAATTTGGTAAATAGTCAAGAGCATCATTTCCACATGACAAACATGTTAGTGAGAATGTACTAGAAGTAGTACATACAGATGTTTGGGGTCTAGCAAAGACCACATCTATGGGTGGTTGCAGGTTTTATGTTACTTTGATTGATGACCATACATGCAAAGTATGGGTATATTTCATGAAAGAGAAGAGTGAGGTGTTCACTCACTTCCAGAATTTTAAAGCTATGGTGAAAAAGCAGATAGGGAAGTACATTCAAACATTAAGATCTGATGGAGGAGAAGGAGTTGATACAAAACAAATAGGTTCATGCATCACCTAGCTCAAAAAACTTATTATCTATGGAAGAGACAATGAACTTCAAATGCCCATAGCAACCAACGTGATTACAATTAGAAAAAATCCTTATATGGGAGTGATACACATAGGGTTGAATATATATAAAGCACAAAAGTATAAGGAATAAGCACAATATGCTATGGGAATGAATCAGACACTCAACGGTGGTACCTCCTAGTTTTCAGGAATATGAAGAGATTGACTCCGAGACAAAACAACTAAAATTTCTCCCAATCTACAAAACCAAATCTTATGAAAATTTTTTGGCATAAAGTAGGAATAATAGTTTCCAAAAAGCCATCTTTGAATCAATTTGCAGCTCTGTAGAGAGAGCAGCAGCCTCTGCAAGATTATTGTTGGCGAAGAAGATGATGCAAAAAATTGAAGGAGCAAGACAATGATGGTCACAAGTGTATGTATATTGCTTCCATGTATTGTAAAAGTGATTTTAAGTCTTTATATAGACTCTAGAAGTGTTCCATAACTTCTACAAATGGATTTTGAATTCAAATGAAGGTGGGAATGGTTGTTGGAGGGAATCAATTCACTTCCCTACAATCTAGGAAAAGTGAAGATCTAGTTTGATCTACTTTTAGGTGATTGATTGCTTGATTGATTACAACTCAGCCACCACAAATTCTTGGGATTTGTGCTCTCTTTTTATACTTTTACATGTGCAAAGCTCAAGGCTTTTACAAGAGTAAATGAACCATCAAAAATCTCTCAAAAAAATACAGTAAATGAGCATAGGTAAAAGAACTCTCCAACGGATATTCTTTTGCCATAATCCAAGCGACATTTTTTGATGTAGATCAAATCCACCTCAAGCATAGTGTAAGCTTGATGTTCCAACAGCTCCCCCTCAAGCTAAAGTATCCTTGAGTCTTCATTCTCTCATAGGTTGGATACCTGCCATAACTTTGAATCTACAAAGCTTTATTCCATCAAGTACCTTTGGCATCATATCCCTACTTGCTTTTTAGTAGGAACAAATGAAATGTCAATCTTATTTGCCATGAGCTTCTCTGTGATGAACTGGTAATGAACCTCTATGTGTTTGGTTCTTGTATGGAAAATATGATTTTCCGCCAGATGCATGGAACTTACATTATCTCCAAATATGTGAGGTTTGGAACTTACAAGTCCCAAATCTATATACATGCTTTCAACCATATGTGAGGTTTGGAACTTACAAGTCCCAAATCTATATACATGCTTTCAACCATATCTCCAAATATGTGAGGTTTGGAACTTACAAGTCCCAAATCTATATACATGCTTTCAACCATATTGCTTCTTGGAACTCCATGACACTAGCTTCAAACCTGCAAATGCTAAGTAACCAGAAGTACTCCTTCTATCATCCTTAGCTCCTGCCCAATCTACATCTGAATAGATTTTGATATCCAAATCTGAAGAGTAAGGATAGAATATACCTTTGTTGATTGTACCTTTTTGATACTTAAGTACTCTCTTAGCAGCATCCATGTGTGGTCTTCTCGGTGAGTGCATGAATCGACTAAGCACCCCCACACTATATGAGATATCTACCCTTGTATGAGTAGTATATATCAAGCTACCTACCAAGCTTTGACACTCTTTAATGTCTTCAATTTTCTCACCTTCATAAATACTAAGTTTATGATTCATCTCCAAAGGTGTACCTACAACTGAGTGTTCTCCATTTTGAACTTGAGAAGTAGATCCTGAATGTATCTTCTTTGAGTCAAATATATTTCTTCATCTGTGTATTCTTAGCTCAGAAAATGGTTGGTTTTGATGCACTAATGTGGTTCTATTTGGCAGGAAAATATGTTTAATTTCAGGTACTTGAAGAGTGATTAGATGATTGATGGGAAGTATTTGGGGACTACATGACGACTTCTTGATCGAAGAGGAATGCTAGAAGGGAGGCAATACTCGGAAACATGGCTTTTCCTTATGGTGGTTACCGCATGTGTGCTTACACAAATGGTCTATCTCAATAATCACTCGACACATTCAACACACCAATTGTCTCGCCATGAATTATGCGATGTTTACATCATTGATAATTATGGCTAGTGTCATCATGTTCAAAGATTGGGATGGACAAAGGGCTTCAATGTGATCTCTGAAATTGGTGAATTTATAACACTTATATCTGGAATAGTTTTGTTGCATTCAACAAAAGCTTCCAGTAACACTAGAAGACCATTGATGGTTGTGCGAGAAATTGCAAACTTTGTAGCATATGCGAATGCAGCAGCGATTTTGGTCAGTCCACTTGGTGCTCTCAGTATTATTCACAACACATGTATTTGAAGAGAAACCTGATACTGCTTTGGCAAATGCTCAAGAGGGAAATGCAATCGATGCATTCAATGTAGCTGAATTTGTTAGGGATCTTACACAAGTCTCAGGGTCTGACTTTATGAATCCCACTGACCTGAAGGAGGTAGAAATTGAGAAAACCTCCCTTGAAGCTGAAGTTCACATTAATGATAGAAATCCAATAACAAGTGATTGCACTTTTGATCCAAATCGTGGTCAAAGTCAGATATAGCAAATTGTTGTGAACATGGTGGATCTTGTTACAGAAGAAATGACCAAATTACTACGGATTTTTTGCTTAAATGCTCTCAATTTGAGAAATTAGAAGAGTTGAACTCCCTTGAATCTCGACTATAGTTATGGAGTAACATTCCACGAAAGAATTTGCCTGACAAGATTTTTGGTGCTGGTATTTTGGCAGAAGAAAAACCAAGGGTGTGGGCCATTTTCCATTTTTTGTGCAGAACAGGGGGGGTTGTTTTGCTTTATCTGCAGAGAAAAAGGAGATGAAGGCACTCGACAATGCCCTGGCAGGAGGTTTTTTTGTCTTTTGTTTTTGTCTAATGTGGTAGGTATTCCTGAAGAGCTGGGAAACGACAAAGAGGGGGAGAGGCATATATCACACGGAGACGGGAGTGAAGTTCTTCTTCGTTTTCTTGGGTACAAGAAGCTCTGAGGAAGAGGGAGGAGTACAGTTGGGGTGTCCTTGTCCTCGCCTCACTGTTGTACATCTCAAATTGAGAGGGAGGCCCATGTCCTTCTACTGTCGGTTTCTGCTGGGCTGCGTGTGCGGGATTTGAGGAGAAGGGAGGACGAAGAGTAGCAGGAGGGGGGCATGCTCAGGCATATCAGGAGGAAAAGAAGGTATGGGATAGGATCTCTGATGCAAAAAGGATGGGACATGATCTCTCTCGTAGAGATGAAAGGGAAGAACATATCTGCGCCAACGAGTTTGAGCACCTGCGCATCATCAGAATAATTATGATGGAATACTGAAACACTTTTGTAAGTAACTCTGACTCGGGCCTTACATTTCTCTGATTTTCTATCGAGAGGAGATTAGCAGTCGATGGCAAAGTGAAGACTTTCATTTCCATTTATATCCATCATTTGCTAAAGAGTACTTTAGAAAATAATGCTGGATTTCTCCGCTCTTGTCAATTCAATCCGTTATTTTTGTTTCACTATCAATAACACTACGCAACTTGTGTGCATAATATACTTGAATCTGTCTTTCTCGCAGATGGTCTGTTCCAACGGTGGGTGTGTTTCACTTTGATTGTAGTTGTTTTGAATGGTGCAATCCTCAATTATTTCATACATTTGGCTATTTCATTGCTTGTGATGCATAATTCCTGATGTTAATTGCTTCACATGTTGACCACACTTTATGTTCAACTCGTAATGATAAATGAAGTTCTGTAGTGGGTGTTAACTTCCTGATATACGAAGGTTATGTACTTCTCTGTGTTTTGTGTAGGTATAGATTTAATACAGATATAAATCTTATGGCATTGTCTTTCATGCCAAGTTTTTGTGCATAACTTTTCAGAAGTACACATGATAAGGGAACTTAAGAGTTCAAAGTTTTACGGTTTTTTTAGATATGCCACTGCAGTTTTTCATTATGGTAAGTATCAATGTTCACGATTCACTTAGAACGAGCAACGCATGAGAACAATGAATATCAGCCATCGAGTCATGATCACTCATGTGTGATACATCCAACAGTTCCAGGTGCTCCAATAATTAAATCATGTGATGTACTCAGATAATGATGGGATTCTGTTTCACCTTCTTTTCCCTGCTTTGGATGACTTCTTTAAGGATCTCAAATGTTTGCACATATTATGATATCATAGAGCGATAATGTTTTGTTGATAATCGCATGCAGCTTATGCATGTATGTTTGCAAATGTTCATTTCCCGATTCTCTTGGTTGTAGTGACTGAGGAGTTAGTTTTCATATGCATAAGGACTGGAAACTCATTCTGTGTGCTTCTTCAAATTCAACAAAAGTTCCACACATATGTATTGAAAATAGGGATTGGCACATAGCTAACAACATAGAATTTTTTTGTTGTGAGACATTTATGATAGATAGTTCTTTTTTTATCTTTGTCTATGCGAGAAGAAACAGGGTATGCTGTTATGGAAAGGTTTGAAGTTTGAAGAAGTCTTAGTGCAACCCCAACTCTCACATGCTTTAACTTTGGGTTTTATACGCATCTCAAACTATGTGGATAACTGAGTGAACCAGACTATATATTTACAGGTTCATGATCAGCATATATTATCTTCTTCTTATTAGATAATGTATTCGGCAAAAAGTCAACAACGCTAGATTTCTCAAAGGTGTAGTGTGTGCATGAGAGTAAGTGCAAGTAAGTGGGTGAGAATGAGAAGATATCTTTCCGAGATACAATTATGGATAGCGGGCAAAAGGAGGTGAACAAGTGCAAGGAAATTAGGTAAAAGATAATCGCATAGAAGTCTTTTCCCTGGGACTAAGAATGAATCATTTTGGTGCGTCTGCCGGGAATAGCTTCGCACGTCTCTATAAGAGAGTGCCATAGGTTCGCCTAGCGCCACATGTTGGTCGAGCTTGCGGACTCCAGATCTAGTACATGAGCGAGGGGAGCTCATCCTCAGGAGCAACACAAACGAAAAGAGAGGAACGCGCTCAGAGAAGAGCCCTTGAAAGAGAAAGGAAGAGGTGGGAGTTGCAAGGTGATTCGACCTTGACTAGCTCAAAGAAATATGCTAAAAACGTGTACTCTCGTAGGAGAGTCGCGAATCAAGTGCAAAAGTTTGAAGGAGGGATCCTGAGGCCGCGTGCACTAAATTTCTGGGATCGAAGTGATATTGATATCACACCTCTGTTTGAAATGGCTCAGCGGATTTCAGTTCATTTGGGGGACTTTACCAAGTTCTCAGGTGCTTGGGACGAGGATCCAGATAGTTTTATCGAGCTGTTTGAGGTTACTTGTGAGGCCAATGAGGTAGTTGACCAAGGTCAAAAGGTTGAGGATTTTTCTGGCTATTCTCCGTGATGAGGCAGCCAATTGATATGGGAATTTGACACCACAAGAGTGTGGAACTTATTTGATGCTCAAGGAAGCCTTCTTGGCAAAGTTTCGACGACAAGGCTTCCAAGATAGATTGGCCCAACAGATGGATTATTTGCGACAGGGAGTCAATGAGAGCATTGATAACTACATTCAGAGAATGGAAACCTTGATAAGAAAGATGGGCGCGAATGCCCCGAACGATGAGACATTGAAGAGAAGATTCATTGCAGGATTGAGAGATCCTACTGCGCAGCAGCAAATCCGCCTGACAAGACCTGCAACTTTAATAGACGCTAAGGAACAAGCAAGGCTTTGGGAAGAAGTACAATTATGTCAACAAAGGAAGATGGAGCTCTTATACGAGCCAATGGGAGGCCTAGGGAACATATCGATGAAAGATCATGGCCAAGGAAGTCCCGCATTGACGACCCCAGCTTTTGTAGCTGCCACTAGCACGCCAGGCGAGGTGAAGCCTGCGTTGACTGAAGAACGAATATTGGAGTTGGTTACACAAGCTATAAAAGCTGTCACAATGACCCAGGAAACTTACACAGTAAAACAAGAGGCAACTACAAACCCCAACCAAGTGTTTAGATCGAATACGTGGTGTGGAAAGTGCCATGGTTACGGCCATTTGGCTTCAGAATGCCCTACAGTCTCAAGAGTTTTCACAGATAGATCACCACCTAGAATGCGTTGCACGTTTTGTGGAAGGACCAATCACATGGAAGACCGATGTTACAACAAGAAGGCCTATGAAGAGCGGACCATGAAATCGGGAGATATAAGAGAAAGATCCTACACGGGATTGCCTGCTCAAAGTATCCAACCTACATCTCGTTGGGAAAACAAACAAACTTATGGATATGGTGCTCAGGGTCAGGGAGGAGACTATCCGAGAGGAGCCACACGTGATCAAAGAAGAGATGGTCCAATCCAGTGTTGGAGATGCCATGGCTTTGGCCATACTCAATCTAGATGTCCAAACAAAAAGAAACCAGTTGATTATACCCCACTGTGTAGGTACTGTAGTGGAGAGGGCCACTTTGATGAAGATTGTCCAAAACGAAGAACTGCCACTGGCAAGGATAAGGGGCCAGTAGGGTCCTCGAATTATGTTGAGACTCAGATGCATTCCACACCGAGAGCTCAAGAGTCAATTCCTACGATCGGAGTAGTGTTCAAGACACTGAACCCTCAAGAAGGCTCTAGCTCGTCAATGCACTTTGTGGATATTTACCAGGCCAAGAAACCGCACAAAGAGCCAACTGTGGCGGTAGTCACAAGAACTCAAGAGTATTTGAAGAAAAATCCAGAAGGTGAAAGCGAAAAAGCAAGCAAGGAACCTGAACATGGAGAGGTAGAAAACCAAGTTGGAGGATTTGCTGAGCAGCAAGAGTTTGAGGATGGGGAAGAGATCGAGATTCTTCCACCAGTGACCAAGGAGTTTGTGCCAGGCATAGCGCCATTCCCTAAAAGATTAAGGGCTCCAAAGTGTAAGAAGGAAAGACAAAGTCTGGAGGAAGTTGACATCGTAAAATTGTTGGCTGACACGGAAGTCACGTTGGACATTGGCACATTGCTGAAATGTTCACAGGTATATAGGAAACAATTCTACAATGAATATATCAAGAATCCGCGGAAAGCTCGGGATAAAAAGAGACAGTATAGAGATATCCAAGGAATGATTCAAAGTATTACGATGCAAATTGATTCGAATGCTTCAGCTCTGATAGTCGAGATTAAAGGATATGTAGTCCCTGGTGCTCAGTCAGATAGTGGAGCTGCAATCAACTTAATGACTGAGTACATAATGAAAGCTTTGGGCCTCAACCACATGGAAGAAACTCCAATGTCCTTGAGGATGGGAGATCAAATGCCAGTGAAGCCTGCGGGTCTTTTGAAGAATGTAAGCACAGTTGTGGGGGGTCTAGAATTTAAAGTTGATTATTTGATAGTAAGACCAAGGACCTCAGAGGCCACTTTCTTGATCTTACTCGGACGACCATGGCTTATGCAAGCCAATTGTGTGCATGACTGGCGCACATGTTTCATTTCAATAGGGCCAAAGTCTGATCGGATTCAAATCCGAGTATCCCCAAACTCGATAGACAACAAGAAGACAATAATAGTCGATGAGATGGAAAAGAAAGAAAAGGAGAAAGGAAGGCAAGGGATGGCATGAGCTAGGTTTTCTTTGAACACGGACACCTACAAGAATCTGCTTCAAGACGGGTTCAACTTGCAGCTCTCCAAGAATCAAGACACAAAGATGGGAGAATATCAAAATCCATTGCTCTATAAAGACGATTCCAATCACGAATTGCTAGATTGGTTGGCAAGTACAGGCGAGGCTGAGTGCTATACAATGCACATCGACCCAGTGGAGAAGGAGAAGAAAATGAACCAGGTGGTGGATCCTCATGCAAGGAGGGAAAACTCTTCGAAGAATGGGAAATGCTCTTTTGGAACTCGTAATCGGGGATACCATCAAAAGTTGACAAGGAACCAAGACAGTAAGCTGTCCTCTAGTACCAGGAGAGTACATGATGCCATGATCAAGGGTACATGCAAAGGAGAGCAGGAGGGCAAAGGTAGATATGGGAGAGAAAAGTGGTGTGTGGATCACGACAGTTCTAGTAAGGAGTTAGTTGATCAAAAGGAGAGCCTCTTGAAAGCAAGAGATAAGGAGAACCCAGGTGGTGGTAAAGAGAGGATTTTCAGACATGAAGGATTGGAGAAAGAACATGCATTAGGAAATGCACCAGAAAAGAGTACAGTGAGTACAGTGCTTCATGCAAAGAAAACGTGTAAGAATGGCAAAGGCCTAAAGGACTTAGGATTGGCCCATGCCGAGTATGCGAGAGTTATTCGAAGGAGGTTTGATTGGATTAGATGTCAGGATAGCGAGCAGAACATACAAGGATCGATAGATGAATGTGCATGGAAAGGACTTCGAGTGAGCCGTTGGATGATGGCACTTTTTTGTGTGATTTGGATGTTCATACGAGAGATGTGTGGTTGGATACGAGAACGAAGCGAGAAGGCCTTTCTCTACTTGTTCAATCAATTTACCTTTTGTTTGTTGGAATTTTAGAAACTGGTAAACCAAGTGTGTTACTATGCAAGATCACTGAGGACTAGGTGACCGATGGCTGATCAAGTATACCAGAGTGCTCTGTTCGACCTTGTCGTATATTTTTCAGATCAAGCATTAGAAAACATGGAGATATCAGTTGAGAGCTTGCGGACAAACTATGACATGGAGGAGGCACACTAGCTTGTACGCTTTTGGAATCAAGGTATTCCATTTCCCAAATTCGAAGCGTATCTACTTAGTTGGGCTGGATATGCCAAGGATCGGTACTTCTACTACGACAGCACGATGGAACTGCCTAACGAGGTAAATGATATCTATTGGGCTTGGGCAGACCTGTTAACGATAGGTAGCGATGACGGAGCTCCTGAAGTTGAGCCGGACTCGCCCTAGGGAAGTCGTCAGGATGCGAGTATGAGGTGAGGCTATATGAGACATCCAGGAGACCCACATTCTAGATCATCTAAGAATAGGTATATGAGGGACCAAGGCATAGCCGGTTGTAGTTGCCTAGTGAAAAGTCAAATCGATGATACATATGTGGTATCTGTAACTGAGAGAGTGTGAGTAAAGAGATGGTTGATCTGTCAAAGGCTAGAGTGTGTATGTTTGCATGCATGTGTGGGAAAAGTGGGGAAAATCCCTTTCTTCCTCTCCCTAATTCTCAGGACTGGGGTAAATTACTTAACTATGAAAAAAGAGAGAGAAAAAAAAACATTGTTTTGTTGTGATTGTACCAACGCGCTATGGTGGGCTAGTAGGTGGGTGGAGTTATCCTAGCCAGGTGGTTAGGACCACGAGCCGCAGCTAGTTTCGCCATAGGCTTGGGATGTATATGTTTGTGCCTTAGCTACGTGCCATAACGGGTTGGTAGGTAGGTGGAGCCATCGTGGCCAGGCGGTCACGACCACGAGCCGCATCGAGCTTCGTTATGGGCTAGCTGATATATGTTACTTGTCTATCGTTATGTGTTTGTGTGTTGTGCACTACGTTGCATTGGTAGATGGGTGGAATCAACCTGGTCAGGTGGTCAGGTCCATGAATCGCATCCAATGTCAACGTAGGCCAACGTGTGAATATAAATAAAATTTACCTATGAAATTATTCCGCACTCCTGAGGAGGAGAGAGAGAGAGAGGAGAAGGCGACGATCGCCTGGAAGGGAACATTATTTGCTTGCATGATTGGTATGGTGGCTTGTGACGGATCAGCTCACTCTGAATCAACATTCTATAAGGCACGGATATTGTATATGTACTTATAGATTGTTGTAACATCAAGCTTACACTATGCTTGAGGTGGATTTGATCTACATCAAAGGCTATCGTGTCGAAAGAATATCCGTTGGAGAGTTCTTTTTCATATGCTCATTTATTGTATTTTTTGAGAATATTTTGATGGCTCATTTACCGTTGTAAAAGCCTTGAGTTGTACACATGTAAAGGTACAAATATAGAGCCCAAATCCCACGAATTTGTGGTGGTTGAAGTTGCATTCAATCAAGCAAATCAAGTCACCTAAAAGTAGATCAATCAAGATCTTCACTTTTCCTAGATTGTAGAGAAGTGAATTGATTCCCTCCAACAACCATTCCCACCTTCATTTGAATTCAAATTCAAGTTGTAAAAGTCGTGGAACACTCCTAGAGGCTATATAAGGAGTTGAAATCACTTGTATTATACATGGAAGCAATATACATACACTTGTGACCATCATTGTCTTGCTCCTTCAATTTTCTGCATCATCTTCTTCGCCAACAGTAATCTTGCAGAGGCTGCTGCTCTCTCCTCAAAGCTCCAAATTGAGTGCAAGAGGACTCATTGGAAAGTTATTAGTGTTTAGTTTACGCCTGAAAATTTTCAAAGCTTTTGGTTTAGCAGATTTGGAGAAATCGCAGTTTTTCTGCCTCGGGGTCAATCTCTACGTATTCCTGAAAAATAGGAAGTACCACCGGTGAATGTCGCATTCATTCCTATAACATATTTTGCTTATTCCTTATACTTTTGTGCATTCCATACACTCAACCCTATGTGTATCACTCCCATAAAAGGATTTTTTCTAATTGTAATCACGCTGGTCGCTATGGGCATTTGAAGTTCATTGTCTCTTCCATAGATAGTAAGTTTTTGAGCTAGTCAACCCGCGAATTACCTTCGACAAGCTTCTCCAAGTTTCTTTCAGTGGTATCAGAGCTAGTTCAAGATGGGTGACGGCTTTCCCTCAATGATCAAGAAGCTTGATCGACACAACTACGCGGCTTGGCAAATCAGAATGGAGGCCTATTTGCAAGGTAGAAATCTTTATGGAATTGTAGCAGGTGATGAAGCTATGCCTATTCCAAGATCCAAAGGAGGACCTACACAAGAGGAGACAGATAAGCTCACACTTTGGTGCGCAAGGGATGCTCAAGCAAGGTCGTACATACTAAACTCTATCTCTGACTTTCTATTACCACATATTAGAGGATGCAAGACATCTTAAGAGACTTGGGATGCCCTAGAGACTTTCTTTTCTGCTAGTACCAAAGCAAGAAAGAATCATCTTTGGAACGAGTTCAACCAAATGAAGAAGACACCTAAACAAACCATCACAGAGTTTGTTACCAAAGTCAAGGAGGTTGCGGATCAGTTAGCATCCATTGGAGAGCTGATTGAAGAAGAGGTCATCATGAGGCAAATTCTCAATGGCATTCGAAGTGATAAGCAATGGCAATCCTTCACGACGGCTTACGATCTCATCATGGATATGCAAACTCCAGACTTCAACATCTTTCTTGGACAACTCTTCAATCAAGAAGCCAACAATAGCATAAAGGAAGGTAACTCTTATCTTGGTAATTCAACGAGTGCTCTATATGCAGATAAGAAGGATAAGAAGCAGAAAGGCAAGAAGAATGAAGAAGATGAAGAAGAGACTTCTCAAGCCAACTTCGCAAGCAAGAGCAAGTGGAAAGGGAATAAGAAAGGACCAAAGCAAGACAAAGCCAAAGGTCAGAATGTTCAACCTTGTGCCATATGCGATAAGACCAACCACACCACTCAGAATTGCTGGTTCAATGGGAAGACCTAGAAAGGAAGTGGAAGAGGTGGATATGGCGGCAATAGAGGCAGAGGTGGACACAACTTCAACAATAACAATAGAAGCTATAATAGAAGGGACTACAACAATTATTCAGAAGATCAACCACATGAAGACTCATTACTTCTTATGAATCTAAGCCACAAAGAAGGTAAAGAAGATGATCATTTGTTCTACATAGATTCAGGATGCTCGAATCATGTTGCAGGCAACATTGCTCTTCTATCTGACTTGGAAAGTCCAAAGCATAGACATGAAGTGCAAACAGGGGATGACACGAAGCACAATGTGGAGAAGATTGGTAATGTCAAAGCTTCCAATGGCAAGACAAACATTGTGAGTAAGGTTCTCTATGTACCCACTATCACTAAAAACCTAATAAGTGTAGGCCAAATAGTTGAAAAAGGCTTGCAAGTTAGGTTCACCCAGCATGGAGCTTTTGTGGAAGATCCATGTCAAGGCTTCAAGAAGATAGCCCGAGGTGAGAAGCATGGTAGGCTCTTTACTTTTGAAGTAGGAGAAACCAAGAACATAACTCTATTCAGCTTTGGGTCTCAAACCCTAAGTGAGCTTGAAGTGTGGCATAAGAGACTTGCTCATGTGAATGAAAGAACCTTGAAGGATATATGCAGGGATCAAAGTGTTCTAGGACTGCCGAACATATCAAAGCAACACATGATCAACAGGTGTGATGCATGTCAGATTGGGAAGGCACAAAGACAACCATTCAACCACAAAGGCTACATCCACAACAACTTATTGGACTTAGTACACACAGATGCATGGGGACCAAGTCAAGAACCTTCATTGGCAGGATCAAGGTATTATGTCTCATTTATTGACGACCATAGTAGATGGACTGTTCTATACTTTATCAAGAGTAAGAATGAAGTATTTGATTTCTTCAAGAAGTATCTTGCACATGTGGAGAATCATACAGGTAGATCACTAAAGAAGCTCAGATCTGATGGAGGGGGAGAATACTTCTCCAAAGAGTTTGATGAGTTCTTGCAAGACAAAGGTATCAAAAGGGAAGTGACTACTAGGTACTCTCCTCAACTAAATGGAATTGCAGAGAGGAGAAACAAGATATTGGTTGGATCAGCCCGAACAATGCTTGAAGAGAAGAAGTTGCCACATTATCTATGGGCAGAAGCTATTTCAACTGCAGTGTACCTTGTCAATCGACTACCATCCAAATCACTTCAAGGTATGACTCCTTATGAAGCATGGCATGGAAGAAAACCTAGTCTTGGACATTGCAAGGTTTTTGGTTGTTTAGCTTATGTTCATGTACCATCACAAATAAGAGGTAAGCTAGATGAAAGAGCAACAAAGATAGTGTTTATTGGATATGATTCAACTCAGATGGGTTACAGGTTCTTCAATCCTTCAACCAAGCAATTCACTACAAGTAGAGATGTTGTGTTTGAAGAACACAGGTCTTGGTATGATGAAGATAAACAAAAGGTAACACTACCATATGATCTTGATTCTGACTCTCATCAATTAGGAAGCAAGCATGATACACAGGTCCAGGATCCAAGAAGTGATACAGACGATGACCAAGATGAAAGAGAAAGGGATTACAAGCTATGGAAGTCAAGAGGCAAAGCAAAGATGCAAGAGGTTGGAGAATGCTCCAAACAAGCACCTAGAAGATCAGCAAGAGAGAAGAAACAACCAGAAAGGTATGGATATGATTCCACATTTGTTACGAAGCATTCAATCTACTTGGTCAAAGACTCTATTTCAGAGGAACCCTCAACCTATGAAGAGGCAAAGGGAAACCCTAATTGGGAAAAGGCCATGAACGAAGAGATAGAGGCATTGAAGGAGATGGACACTTGGGATTTGGTTCCAATGTCGTCGAATCAAAAGGTAATTGGTTGCAGATGGGTATACAAAGTTAAAAGAAATTCAGATGGATCAGTTTGCAGGTACAAGGCAAGATTAGTTGCCAAAGGATGCTCACAAACTCATGGTATAGACTATGAGGAAACATTCTCACCAGTTGCAAAGATGACTACAATCAGGACATTGATAAGTGTAGCTGCTGCAAGGAATTGGAGACTCCTCCAACTTGATGTGAAAAATGCATTCTTAAATGGTTGGATAAGTGAAGAGGTATACATGTCACAACCACCAGGTTTTGAAAACCCTAATCATCCATCTTATCTTTGCAGACTTAAGAAAGCATTGTATGGATTGAAACAAGCTCCTAGAGCTTGGAATTACAGGTTGGTTACATATCTTCAAGATCAAGGGTTCAAAGCTAGCAGCTCAAATCCTTCTCTATTCATCAAAAGGGATCACAATGAGGTTATCTATCTATGTGTATATGTAGATGATATTATTGTGACAAGTGATGATCTAAATGGCATTCAAAGGATCAAGAGACACATGCAAGAGGAGTTCAAAATCAGTGACCTAGGTGAGCTCACATATTTCCTAGGTATGCAGGTGATATACACAGATGAAGGAATGTATTTGACTCAAAGAAGATACATTCAGGATCTTCTTCTCAAGGTCAAAATGGAGAATACTAAACATGCAGGTACACCTTTGGAGATGAATCATAAACTTAGTGTTTATGAAGGTGAGAAAATTGAAGACATTAAAGAGTATCAAAGCTTGGTAGGTAGCTTGATATATGCTACTCACACAAGGGCAGACATCTCATATAGTGTGGGAGTGCTTAGTCAGTTCATGCACTCACCAAGAAGACCACACATGGATGCGGCTAAGAGAGTACTTAAGTATCTCAAAGGTACAATCAACGAAGGTATATTCTATCCTTACTCTTCAGATTTGGATATCAAAATCTACTCAGATGCAGATTGGGCAGGAGCTAAGGATGATAGAAAAAGTACATCTGGTTACTTAGAATTTGCAGGTTCAAAGATAGTGTCATGGAGTTCCAAGAAGCAACCAACAGTTGCTTTATCCTCAACTGAAGCAGAGTACAGAGGCAATATGGTTAAAAGCATTGTATACGGATTTGGGACTAGTGAGTTCCAAACCTCACATATTTGGAGATAATGTAAGTCCATGCATCTAGCGGCAAATCCTATTTTCCATGCGAGAACCAAGCACATAGAAGTCCATTACTACTTCATCATGGAGAAGCTCATGGCAAAGGAGATTTTGTTCCTACTGAAAAGCAAGAAGCAGATATGATGACGAAGGCACTTGATGGAATAAAGCTTTGTAGATTCAAAGCTATGGCAGGTATTCAACCTATCAGAGAATGAAGACTCAAGCATACTTTAGCTTGAGGGGGAGCTGTTGGGACATCAAGCTTACACTATGCTTGAGGTGGATTTGATCTACATCAAAGGCTATCGTGTCGAAAGAATATCCGTTGGAGAGTTCTTTTTCATATGCTCATTTATTGTATTTTTTGAGAATATTTTGATGGCTCATTTACCGTTGTAAAAGCCTTGAGTTGTACACATGTAAAGGTACAAATATAGAGCCCAAATCCCACGAATTTGTGGTGGTTGAAGTTGCATTCAATCAAGCAAATCAAGTCACCTAAAAGTAGATCAATCAAGATCTTCACTTTTCCTAGGTTGTAGGGAAGTGAATTGATTCCCTCCAACAACCATTCCCACCTTCATTTGAATTCAAATTCAAGTTGTAAAAGTCGTGGAACACTCCTATAGGCTATATAAGGAGTTGAAATCACTTGTATTATACATACACTTGTGACCATCATTGTCTTGCTCCTTCAATTTTCTGCATCATCTTCTTCGCCAACAGTAATCTTGCAGAGGCTGCTGCTCTCTCCTCAGAGCTCCAAATTGAGTTGAATAGGACTCATTGGAAAGATATTAGTGTTTAGTTTATGCCTGTAAATTTTCAAAGCTTTTGGCTTAGCAGATTTGGAGAAATCCCAGTTTTTCTGCCTTGGGGTCAATCTCTGCGTATTCTTGAAAAATAGGAAGTACCACCGGTGAATGTCGCATTCATTCCTATAGCATATTTGCTTATTCCTTATACTTTTGTGCATTCCATACACTCAACCCTATGTGTATCACTCCCATAAAAGGATTTTTTCTAATTGTAATCACGCTGGTCGCTATGGGCATTTGAAGTTCCTTGTCTCTTCCATAGATAGTAAGTTTTTGAGTTAGTCGACCCGCGAACCTATCTGTTTTGTATCGACTCATTCTCCTTGATGCTCCAAAGTACATAGTGTGTTTCTTTGCACTTATAGCATGCCTATAAGGTCTATTTGAGTCTCCAAAATCTCAAGGGCTGGTCTTGTGCCGGTTGGCTTGACCAAACTTCATCGCTTCGAAATGCACTTTTCTACCTTTGACAAGCTTCTCCAAGTTTCTTTCATAGATGAGACCTTTAGCGAGGTAATGCAACGGTTTTGCTTTATAACTTGTGTGCTCTATCCCAGGGTTTTACAGTGTGTGGGGCACTCTAGGGTTTTTATGTAGGACGTGACCTGTACTCGAGTCTCGATGACTTTTGTAGGACCACGATGGGGATTCTTCGGGAGTGTCTAGCCATGGAATAATTGTACATAGTGAATAGTAGGTGCAATAATGGGGTATGCATTTTGGGTATGTTGCATCTCCTGTTGGATTCATTTCAGTTGTCGTCATTTATTTCGGTATTTTCTTTTCTGTTTTTTGCAATGATAGTTGCATGTGTAAAACATGGAAAGGTATGCATGTGTTATTTTGGTTGAGAAAATTTTCATAATGGAATGCATGAGCAATTTGATGCATGTTGGAATTGGAGTTGCATATATGTGCATGTTCTTGGATCATTTTGGAAGTGAATGATTTGTATGTATTCATGAGGGATTTTTTAGCACTAATAGCTTCAATGAGTGCAGGTCCACTTGGAATGATGGCTCGATGATAAGGTATGCGAACCAATTGTAAATTGACATGTTCATGGTTGTTTGGATTAGATTGTAGCAAGAAGGGCTCATCGGGGACGACTTTGCAAATAAGAAGAGAGGAGTATGTTAGCTCAGAAAATGGTTGGTTTTGATGCACTAATGTGGTTCTATTTGGCAGGGAAATATGTTTGATTTCAGGTACTTGAAGAGTGATTAGATGATTGATAGGAAGTATTTGGGGACTACATGAGGACTTCTTGATCGAAGAGGAATGCTAGAAGGGAGGCAATACTCGGAAACATGGCTTTTCCTTATGGTGGTTACCGCATGTGTGCTTACACAGATGGTCTATCTCAATAATCACTCGACACATTCAACACACCAATTGTCTTGCCATGAATTATGCGGTGTTTACATCATTGATAATTATGGCTAGTGTCATCATGTTCAAAGATTGGGATGAACAAAGGGCTTCAATGTGGTCTCTGAAATTGGTTTTATAACACTTATATCTAGAATAGTTTTGTTGCATTCAACGAAAGATTCCAGTAACACTAGAAGACCATTGATGGTTGTGGGAGAAATTGCAAACTTTGTAGAATATGCGCATGCAGCAGCGATTTTGGTCAGTCCACTTGGTGCTCTCAGTATTATTCACAGCACATGTATTTGAAGAGAAACCTGATACTGCTTTGGAAAATGCTCAAGAGGGAAATGCAACCAATGCATTCAATGTAGATGAATTTGTTAGGGATCTTACACAAGTCTCAGGGTCTGACTTTATGAATGCCACTGACCTGAAGGAGGTAGAAATTGAGAAAACCTCCCTTGAAGCTGAAGTTCACATTAATGATAGAAATCCAATAACAAGTGATTGCACTTTTGATCCAAATCGTGGTCAAAGTCAGATATAGCAAACTGTTGTGAACATGGTGGATCTTGTTACAGAAGAAATGACCAAATTACTACGGATTTTTTGCTTAAATGCTCTCAATTTGAGAAATTAGAAGAGTTGAACTCCCTTGAATCTTGACTATAGTTATGGAGTAACATTCCACGAAAGAATTTTCCTGACAAGATTTTTGGTGCTGATATTTTGGTAGAAGAAAAACCAAGGGTGTGGGCCATTTTCCGTTTTTTGTGCAGAACAGGGGGGGGGGGGGGGTTGTTTTGCTTTATCTACAGAGAAAAAGGAGAGGAAGGCACTCCGCCATGCCCTGGTAGGAGGTTTTTTTTGTCTTTTGTTTTTGTCTAATGTGGCAGGTATTCCTGAAGAGCTAGGAATTGACGAAGAGGGGGGAGAGGCATATATCACACGGAGATGCGAGTGAAGTTCTTCTTCATTTTTTTGGGTACAAGAAGCTCCGAGGAAGAGGGAGGAGTATAGTTGGGGTGTCCTTGTCCTCGCCTCGCTACTGTACATCTCAGATTGAGAGGGAGGCCCATCTCCTTCTGCTGTCGGCTTCTGTTGGGCTGCATGTGCAGGATTCGAGGAGAAGAGAGGACAAAGAGTAGCAGGAGGGGGGCATGCTCATGCATATCAGGAGGAAAAGAAGGGATGGGACAGGATCTCTGATGCAAAAAGGATGGGACATGATCTCTCTCGCAGAGATGTAAGGGAAGAACATATCTGCGCCAACGAGTTCGAGCATCTGCGCATCATCAGAATAATTATGATGGAATACTGAAACACTTTTGTAAGTAACTCTGACTCGGGCCTTACATTTCTCTGATTTTCTATCGGGAGGAGATTAGTAGTCGATGGCAAAGCGAAGACTTTCATTTCCATTTATATCCATCATTTTCTAAAGAGTACTTTAGAAAATAATGCTGGATTTCTTCGCTCTGGTTAATTCAATCCGTTATTTCTGTTTCACTGTCAATAACACTACGCAACTTGTGTGCATAATACACTTGAATCTGTCTTTCTCACAGATGGTCTGTTCCAACGGTGGGTGTGTTTCACTTTGATTGCAATTGTTTTGAATGGTGCAATCCTCAATTATTTCATACATTTGGCTATTTCATCACTTGTGATGCATAATTCCTGATGTTAATTGCTTCACATGTTGACCACACTTTATGTTCAACTCATAATGATAAATGAAGTTCTGTAGTGGGTGTTAAATTCCTGATATACGAAGGTTATGTACTTCTCTGTGTTTTGTGTAGGTATAGATTTAATACAGATGTAAATCTTATGGCATTGTCGTTCATGCCAAGTTTTTGTGCATAACTTTTCAAAAGTACACATGATAAGGGAACTTAAGAGTTCAAAGTTTTATGGTTTTTTTAGATATGCCACTGTAGTTTTTCATTATGGTAAGTATCAATGTTCACGATTCACTTAGAACGAGTAACACATGAGAACAATGAACATCAGCCATCGAGTCATGATCACTCATGTGTGATACATCCAACAGTTCCAGGTGCTCCAATAATTAAATCGTGTGATGTACTCAGATAATGATGGGATTCTGTTTCACCTTCTTTTCCCTGCTTTGGACGACTTCTTTAAGGATCTCAAATGCTTGCACATATTACAAAATCATAGAGCGATAATGTTTTGTTGATAATCGCATGCAGCTTATGCGTGTATGTTTGCAAATGTTCATTTCCCGATTCTCTTGGTTGTAGTGACTGAGGAGTTAGTTTTCATATGCATAAGAACTAGAAACTCATTCTGTGTCCTTCTTCAAATTCAACAAAAGTTCCACACATATGTACTGAAAATAGGGATTGGCACATAGCTAACAACATAGATTTTTTTTGTTGTGAGACATTACGATAGATAGTTCTTTTTTTTCTTTGTCTATGCGAGAAGAAACAGGGTACGCTGTTATGGAAAGGTTTGAAGCTTGAAGAAGTCTCAATGCAACCCCAACTCTCACATGCTTTAACTTCGGGTTTTATACGCATCTCAAACTATGTGGATGACTGAGTGAATCAGACTATATATTTACAGGTTCATCATCAGCATATATTATCTTCTTCTTATTAGATAATGTATTCAACAAAAAGTCAACAACGCTAGATTTCTCAAAGGTGTAGTGTGTGCATGAGAGTAAGTGCAAGTAAGTGGGTGAGAACGAGAAGATATCTTTCCGAGATACAATTGTGGATAGCGGGCAAAAGGAGGTGACCAAGTGCAAGGAAATTAGGTAAAAGATAATCGCATAGAAGTCTTTTCCCTTGGACTAAGAATGAATCATGTATATCACCTGCATACCTAGGAAATATGTGATCTCACCTAAGTCACTGATTTTGAACTCCTCTTTCATGTGTCTCTTGATCCTCTGAATGCCATTCAAATCATCACCTGTCACAATAATATCATCTCCGTATACACATAGATAGATAACCTCATTGTGATCCCTTTTTATGAATAGAGAAGGATCTGAGTTGCTAGCTTTGAACCCTTGATCTTGAAGATATGTAACCAACCTGTAATTCGAAGCTCTAGAAGCTTGTTTCAATCCATACAATGCTTTCTTAAGTCTACAAACATAAGGTGGATGATTATGGTTTTCAAAACGTGGTGGTTGTGGTCATATCCTATGAAGATGCACTTCTCTACCTTAGGGTCTAGCTTACCTCTGATTTGAGAAGGGATATGCACATAAGCAACACATCCAAAGATCCTGCAATGATCAAGTGAAGGTCTTCTACCATGCTATGCTTAATATGGGGTCATCCCTGTCACGAGGAAGGAGATAAGGAAGAGAGCTCTCACACACACCCTCACTCTCAAGGAGAAGCACACACACAGATTGAGGCAAGGAAGAATAATCTTCTTCTTCTTCTTCTATTACATAAAAAGGAATGTACAAGAGTGACCTAAAAAACAAGAATACAAGACGTGCAATATATAAAGATCAGTACATAAGGAAAAACCTAATGCCCGCAAATGAGTTAGCTGGCAAGGAACAAATGTGCCATCACTCTCGTTAGATAAATCTAATAAAGCTCAATGAAGTATCCCTGACATATACCGGCGTGACCACTATACATGTCAGAGAAACGAAAAACTGGTACGTGTCATCCTGGATCATCACATGTTGAGCTTGATATCTCAACACTCCCCCTCAAGCTCAATGCCATATCTTGTAATCCAAGCATCTCCCAAAACTTCTTCAACTTCTGAGCTCCAAGTGCTTTGGTGAAAATATCAACAACCTGCTCATCTGTTCTCACATAAACAAGATCAATATCACTTGCTAATACCTTCTCTCTGATGAAGTGATAATGTACCTCGATATGATTTGTTCTAGCATGGCAAAACAGGATTCCGTGTTAATTGTATGCTGCTAAGATTATCATAATAAATAGTGATAGGCTTTCCCACTTCCACACCTAAATCTGTAAGTAGCATTTCTAGCCATGATGCCTCACATGCTGCCATTGTAGCACCTCTATACTTAGCCTCTGTACTCAACAAAGCAACAGTGGGTTGCTTCTTGTTGCTCCATGTAACAGTTGCACTCCCAAGTGAGAATAGAAAAGCACTAGTACATCTTCTATCTGGAATGCTACCAGCCCAATCTGCATCGGTGTATCCATAAACAAACAATGCATGATCCAAAGTAGCACTCACATAACGTAGAGTGCGCCTCCGAGCATCCAAATGTGGCTTCCTGGGAACCTGCATAAACTGACTTTCAAGTCCAACAGTATAAATTAGATCAGGCCTTGTAATTGTGAGATATATAAGACTTCCCACAATTTTCCTGTACATAGTAGCATTTTCCAATGCTTTACCTAATGTAGTATCCAATTACAAATTCTGATCTAATGGCATAGAAATTGGCTTACAATCAATGATACCATACTTTTGCAGCATATTTAAGGCATATTGCCTTTGCGACATCCATATACCTATTTTTTTATGTATAAACTCAATGCCCAAGAAATAGTGCAACACACCAAGATCTTTCATGTCAAATTCCTGCATAAGAAGTTGATTTACCTCTTTGATGCTTCCTTCATTATCACCACCTACAATCAGGTCATCAACATAAATAGCCACAATAGTGATGCCATCATCAACGTTCCTTGCATATAGTGAGTGATCTGCATCACACATAGAAAACCAAATGCTGGTTAAGTAATCAACAATGCTTGCATGCCATGCACGAGGGGCTTGCTTCATCCCATAGAAAGCGTTTTGCAACCTGCAAACATATTCTGGATGCTTTGAATCTTCATATCCTTGTGGTTGGTCCATATATACTTCTTCTTGTAACTCACCATGTAGGAAAGCATTCTTCACATCCATCTAATGCAAAGTCCATCCTTTTGCTGTAGCTAATGCAACAAGTGTTCTGACAGTAGACATTTTAGCTACAGAGCTGAATGTTTCCTCATAATCAATGCCATATGTTTGTGCATATCCTTTAACTACCAATCGTGCTTTATACTTGCTTATGCTACCATCAGCATTATTCTTTACCTTGTAAACCCATTTGCAGCCTATGGGTTTCTTTCCTTGTGGCAATGGAACTAGCTTCCATGTATCGTTTCCATAAAGTGCAGCCATCTCCTCATCCATAGCTTTTTCCCAATCTACATTACCAATTGCATCTTCAAAACAAGAAGGTCAACATCTTGTATTACCTTTGTCATGTAGGCACAATGGCGATCCATGTAACTATCATATGTCAATCGTTGCATTGAATTATGCATCCTCTCAGATCTTCTTGGTCCGGGGTCACTTATCCTTGTATCATCTGCATGTGCTCTTCTTACTCCTGGAGTCTTCACAAAGGGCAATCCAAGTTCCTCATCAAGACACTTTTCTGAACCACTTGAATCTCCATCAACATCTTCAAAACCTGCACATGTTTTGCTACTAGCAGAAAAGATTTTCTTTACCTTTCTTGAATGTATTTGATGAATTTGGTGGATGAAATTTCCATGCAATCTTCCACTCCATGGATTTGAGTTGGAACTATTGCTTGGTGATGCATCCAGTCCACTCAAAACTTGAGATTCTGCACTTGATTTTTCAGCATTTTCTTTGTCATTTGGTTCAAGATTCAGTCCTTCTTTGGCATCTGCATAGAAGCTTGACATTTCATCAAATACCACATCTCTGCTCACCTTCACCTGTCATGTGAGTGGATTATAACATTTGTACCCTTTTTTCTCAAGGGAGGATCCAATGAAGATACATTTTTTTGCTTTTGGATCAAGCTTCGTCCTCAACTCATCTGGGACATGTACATATGCAATACAGCCAAAAACTTTCATATGTGATAAGTTTGGCTTTTTACCTGTAAACTTCTCTTCAGGTGTAACTTGATGTACATCAGCAGTCAGAGTTCTGTTCATGATGTATACAGCAGTTGCACAGCTTCTGCCCAATAACAATGAGGCATATTCTTCTCAACCATCAAGGCTCTTGCTATTTCTGCAATATGTCTATTTTTGCATTCAATTCTTCTTGATACTCCAAAGTACATAGTGCATTTCTTTGCACTTATCGCATGCCTATAAGATCTATTTGAGTCTCCATAAGCTCAAGGGCTGGTCTTGTGCCGGTTGGCTGGACCAAACTTCGTCGCTTTGAAACACACCTTTCTACCTCCTACAAGCTTCTCCAAGTTCTTTCATTCTCTACCATGACTACATCATAATAGTGATCTTCTAGGATTTCTCCAAATCTATTACCCCAAATGATTTGAGCATTGAACTAGAGATTAATATGTTTCTAATGAGTGTTCACCCATCCAATTTGGAGCTTTGTAGAGAGAGCAACAACGTCTGCAAGCTTAGTTGTTGAAGAAGATGATGCAGAAAAATGAAGGAGCAAGACAATGATGGCCACAAGTGTATGTATATTGGTTCCATGTAATTTACAAGTGATTTGAAGTCTTTATATAGACTCTTGAAGTAATCCATGACTTCTACAAGTGTATTTTGAATTCAAATGAAGGCAGGATTAATTGTTGGAGGGAATCAAATCACTTTCCTACAATCTAGAAAAAGTGAAGATCTAGTTTGATCTACTTTAAGGTGATTGATTGATACATTGATTGCAACTAAACCTCCTCAAATTTGTGGAAGATTAGCTCTCTTTTTCTACTTTTATGTGCATAAAACTCTAGGCTTTTACAATGGTAAAAGATCAATAAAAAATCTTTTTAAAAATTACAATAAATGATCATAGGTAAAAGAATGCTTCAATGGATATTCCTTTGATGTAATCCAAGCAATAGCTTTTGATGTAGATCAGATCCACCTCCAGCATAGTGTAGGCTTGATGTTCCAATAGCTCTCCCTCAAGCTAGAGTATGCTTGAGTCTTCATTTCTAATAGGTTGAATACCTGCCATAACTTTGAATCTATAAAGCTTTATTCCGTCAAGTGTGGTTGTCATCATATCTGCTACTTGCTTTTCAGTTGGAACAAAAGAAATGTCAATATCCTTTGCCATGAACATTTCATTGATAAAGTGGTAATGAAGCTCTATGTCTTTGGCTCTTGCATGGAGAATAGGGTTTGCTGCTAGATGCATGGGCTTACATTATCTCCAAATATGTGAGGTTTGGAACTTAGAAGTCCAAAATATATATACAATGCTTTTAACCATATTGCCTCTTGAGTTGCTATGATCGAACCTCTATGATCTTCTTCACTTGATGATAAAGCAACTCTTGGTTGGTAAGTAACTAGAGCTTTGAACCTGCAAATGCTAAGTAACTAGAGCAACTTCTTCTATCATCCTTAGCTCCTGCCCAATCTACATCTAGTAGATTTTGATATCCAAATCTGAGAGCAGCGATAGAATATAAATTTATTTATTGAACCTTTGAGATACTTAAGTACTCTCTTAGCTACATCCATGTGTGGTCTTCTTGGAGAGAGCATGAATTCGCTTAGCACTCCTACATGATATGAGAGTTTTGCTCTTGTATGGGTAGCATATATCAAGCTACCTACCAATCAATGATATTCTTTAATGTCTTCAATTTTCTCACCTTCATAAACACTAAGTTTATGATTCATCTCCAAAGAAGTACCTACAAGTTTAGTGTTCTCCGTTTTAAACTTAAGAAGTAGATCCTTAATGTATCTCCTTTGAGTCAAATACGTTCCTTCATATGTGTATATCACCTCCATACCTAGGAAATACGTGAGCTCAAATCCTCACTGATTTTGAACTCCTCTCGCATGTGTCTCTTGATCCTTTGAATGCCATTCAGATCATCACCTGTCACAATAATATCATTTACATATACACATAGATAGATAACCTCATTTTGATCCGTTTCGATGAATAGAGAAGGATCTGAATTGCTAGGTTTGAACCCTTGATCTTGTAGGTATGTAATCAATCTGTAATTCCAAGCTCTAGGAGCTTGTTTCAATCCATACAATGCTTTCTTAAGTCTACAAACATAAGATGCATGATTAGGGTTTTCAAAACCTGGAGGTTGTGACATGTATACCTCTTCACTTATCCAACCATTTAGAAATGCATTTTTTACATCAAGTTGGAGGAGTCTCCAATTTCTTGCAGCAGTTACACTTATCAATGTCTTGTTTGTAGTCATCTTTGCAATTGGTGAGAATGTTTCCTCATAGTCTATACCATGAGTTTGTGAGCATTGTTTGGCAACTAATCTTGCCTTATACCTACAAACTAATCCATTTGAGTTTCTTTTAACTTTATATACCCATTTTCAACCAATTACCTTTTGATTGGATGACATTGGAACCAACTCCCAAGTGTAGATCTCCTTCAATGCATCTATTTCTTCTTTCATGGCCTTTTCCCATTTAGGGTTTCCCTTTGCCTCCTCATAGGTAGAGGGTTATTTTAAAATTGAGTATTTTTCCAAGTAGATTCAATGCTTTGTAACAATTGTGGAACCATATCCATACCTTTTAGGTTGTTTCTTCTCTCTTGTTGATCTTCTACGTACTTTCCTGGAGCATTCTCCACACTCCTGCATCTTTGCTTTGCCTCTTGTTTTCCATAGTTTGTAATCGTTTTCGCTTTCATCTCGGTCATCATGTGTATCACTTCTTGGATCTTGGACCTTTGTTCCTAATTGATGAGAATCAAAATCAAGATCATATGGTAGAGTTACCTTTTGTTTTTCTTCATCATACCAAGACCTATGTTCTTCAAACACAACATCTCTAATTGTAGTGAATTTCTTGGTTGAAGGATTATAGAACCTATAACACATTGTAGTTGAGTCATAGCCAATAAACACTGCATTGGTTGCCCTTTCATCTAGCTTACCTCTTATTTGTGATGGTACATGAACATAAGCGAAACACCCAAACACCTTCCAATGTCCAAGACTAGGTTTTCATCCATGACATGCTTCATAAGGAGTCATACATTGGAGTGTTGGATTGTAGTCTATTGACAAGGTACAAAATAGTTTAAATAGCCTCTACCCATAGATAATGTAGCAACCTCTTCTCTTCAAGCATTGTTTTGGCTGATCCAACCAATGTCTTGTTTTCCCTCTCTACAATTCCATTCAGTGGAGGCGAGTACATGGTGGTCACTTCCTTTTTGATACTTTTATCCTCCAAGACCTCATCAAACTCTTTGGAGAAGTATTCTCCCCCTCCATCAGACCTGAGCTTCTTCAGTGATCTACATGTATGATTCTCCACATGTGCTAGATAACAATCAAACACTTCATTCTTACTCTTGATAAAGTATAGAATAGTCCATCTACTATGGTCATCAATAAATGATACATAATACCTTGATCCTACCAATGAAGGACTTGACTTGGTCCCCATACATCTGTATGTACTAAGTCCCATACGTTGTTGTGGATGTAGCATTTGTGGTTGAATGGTTGTCTTTGTGCCTTTCCAATATGGTATGCATCACACTTATTGATCATGTGTTGTATTGATATGTTTGGTAGTCCAAGAACGCTTTGATCCCTGCATATATCCTTCAATGTTATTTCATTCACATGAGAAAGTCTCTTATACCACACTTCAAGCTCAATTAGGGTTTGAGACCCAAAAGTGAATAGAGCTATGTTCCTAGTTTCTCCTTCTTCAAAATTAAAGAGCCTACCATGCTTCTCACCTTTGGCTATCTTCTTGAAGCCTTGGCATGGATCTTCCACAAAAGCTTCATGTTAGGTGAACCTAACTTGAAAGCCTTTTTCAACTATTTGGCCTACACTTATTAGGTTTTTAGTGAAAGTGGGTACATGGAGAACCTTACTCAGAATGTTTGTTAAAAGTCAAGCTTCAAACTACAAATTCATGGGGAATATTTTATCAACATGTGGAGAAATCAAAGGAAGTCAAAAGCCACGAGATTCCATCAAGAAAGGTCACTCAACCACTCCCCAAGTCATCTCAACTAAGTCCTCAAAGTTAGGAGGTTGATTTGGAAAGGTAGTTCCTAGCTTTTAGGGCCACACTTCTCAATATAAAAGGAGCACGTATCCCGACTTCTTTTGGGCCATTTCCTTGGAGTTTTAGCTCATGTAAAGTGAGCACTAAGTTCTAGAGTTGTGATAAGCAATCCCCTTGCTTGCTTGTTTGTTTTCTTTGAGTTGGCATATCTACGTGTATGCGCAGGCAATGTTGCAACTCTCTAGCCCTAAGTTGTTAGCATTGGTTCTCCCTCTTTATGTATCCATTTGATGTAATTCTTGTCTCATTGGATAGCTACTAAAGTGTAGTTTATACTCACCAAATGTGTGGAGCATTCTTTGCGTGTTCTAGGAGAAACATTCATTTTAGTGAAGTTGGGTGATTGATATCTCTCTCTCTCTCTCTCTCTCTCTCTGTATGTTGTGTTGGAATTATTTTGCTCTTTGTTGTAAGGGCTGGTTCTCCTTCTCTATTTACCAATTTTCTATGATTTTGGTGCCATTGGGTAGCTGTTAGACTTCACTAAAGTTGACTTAAGTTTGAGATTCATTTTGTGTATAGTCACTGCGAAAAGTATGCTGGAGTGAAGTGAGGTCTGTGTTTGACTAGCAATTCTAGGCATTCAACTAGCTTATGTTGTAGACATTGTTTCACTTTGTGTAAGCATCCATTTGGAGTGAAATTTATTATGTTCAAAAGCTCTTAGTGTCCACTATAGGTCTGCAAAATTGCACTAGAGGTATCTGCATATGCTCTGAAAAAGAGCATTTTTGGTGTGCAAAGGTCAAAGAAAGATACCTATGGAGGTCATTCACACTTTGGCGTTGCATAGGGGTTGAGATACTTCCCCCATCAGTGGTATTAGAGCATTTTGGCCTCTTGGAGGCATCAAATACAAGAAAGAAGGCCTGTTGAAGTTGGTGGTTGAAGATTTGCATCAACAAAAGCTTCTTGGAGTTAGCTCACATCAAGGGGAGCTATTCTAATCAAACTTTGGATTGAGGTAACTTAAGAGCCTCATTTGCATTTTACACACATTGGAGCATTAGCCAAGGGCGAGATCAAGTAGCAAAGACTAGATATGGGAGACTTAAACACTCAAATTGAAAAGCTAGACAAGGGGAACTATCAACCATGGAGATTTAGGGTCTCCAACTACCTTATGGGCAAGCGCCTTTGGGGATTGATTAGTGGAAGTGAACTAAGACCTAGGTTGGATGAAAATCCAACCAATGACCAGAGAAGGGCCTTTAGGGAATGGAATGAAAGAGACAAGAGGGTTATCTTTATCATTTCTCAACACATTAGCAATAGCATGATCGGCCATATCCAAGACTTGGATTCAAGCATGAAGGTATGTGATACACTTGAGAGGCTTTATTCAACAAGCACCAAAGCAAGGAAGATCCAACTCAAAAATGACCTCAAGAACCTTAGGAAGAGCTCAAGGAGTACCATAAATAACTACATACTTAAGGTCAAGGAGTTGTCAGATGCATTGGGATCCAGTTGAAGCCATGTAGACGATGGCGATCTTGTGGCTTATACTCTCAATGGTTTGAGGGATGATGAGAAGTTGAAACCCTTTACCACTTCAGTATTTGTAAGGGATAAGCTTCTTGATTTTGAGCAATTGGTTGCTCTCATGGTCACCAAAGAGATGAACATATGTGGAAGTTCAACTAAAAGCAAGGATGCACAAGTTTTCTATGCACGTAATCAAGGGGGCAAAGGAAGACGAGGACAAGGAAGGGGCAAAGGAAGGTTTGGAGGAAGGCAAGGACACTCTAGCAATCAAGTACATGACCAAGGCACATCATCACAAAGAGGTAGAGGAAGAACAAGAGGAAGAGGAGGATGGCATCAAGAAAACAGGAATCAAGATGGCAAAGGATGTTACATATGTGGCAAGTTTGGCCACTATGCTAGAGATTGCTACCAAAGAGGAAACCAAAGGAGCTATAATCAAGGTTTTCCATACAAAGGCCAAGGTAATTATGCTTCCACAAGTTCAAAAAATGACAATCTCTTGATGATGCACATGAATGGGAATTCAAGCAAAGTAGATAACACTTGGTATATTGATAGTGGATGTAGCAACCATATGAGTTGCAATGCTTCTTGGTTTATTAATCTACATGCTCCCAAGGGTAAAGGACATGTAGAAATAGGTGATGATATAGCCCATGAGATCTCCCATGTTGGAGATGTATCTTTGGATGAGAAGGAGGAAGTAAGATGTCTCAAAGATGTCTCAAAGATGTCTTGCATGTACCTATCATCACACAGAACTTGGTGTCAGTAGGACAAATGGTTGAAAGAGGCTATCAAGTAAGGTTCAACAAAGGTGGATGCTTTGTGGAGAACCCTAAGAAAGGGTACAAGGTCATAGCAAGAGGAAAGAAGCAAGGGAGACTCTTCACTTTGGAGGTAAATTCTCATTCCACTCAACATGTCTACTTCACATATGGAAACAAGAGGATTTTCGAGTTGGACTTGTGGCACAAGAGGACATGTCACATCAACATACAAAGAATGAAGGAAACCCAATTCAAGAGGCTGGTTGAAGGTCTTCCAAACTTCCAAGGACAAGGTATGAAGAATTTATATGAATCTTGTCAACTAGGGAAGCAAGCGAGACTTCCATTCAAGAAGAGTGGCTACATATGCCAACATCCATTGGTGTTGATACGTACGGATGTGTGGGGGCCAACCAAAGAGCAATCCATTGGAGGTAACAAGTACTTTGTCACTTTTATAGATGATTGCAGGAGGATGTTTTGGGCTTATTTCATAGAAAACAAATGAGATGTGTTTACATGTTTCAAAGCATTTAAGGCAATGGTAGAGAAGGAAACAAGTACATATATCAAGAAGGTAAGGTCCGATGGAGGGGGAGAATATTCTCCAATGAATTTTTTAGTTTTTTAATGGATCAAGACATCAAGAGGCAAGTAACATGCAGGTATATACCCCAAAAAAATGGGGTAGCATAGAGAAAAAATAGATACATTACAGAGATCACTAGAGCAATGCTTAACGAGATGAATGTACCTAACATGTTTTGGAGAGATGCAGCAAATACCACTGTGCATCTTATGAATAGGGCTCCTACCTCAGGGATCCATGGCTTGACACCATATCAAGCCTATTATGGTAAGAAACCTTATCTTTCCCACTTGAAGATATTTGGATGTACTTGTTATGTACATGTGCCAAGTGAATTGAGGCACAAGCTACAACCAAAGGCAGAAAAGTGTGTGTTTCTAGGATATTCAAATGATCATAAATGTTAGAGGTGCTTCAACCCAAACACAAAGGACTTGAGGATATCAAGGGATGTAGCATTTGATGAGCTACTCCCTTTGTATAAGAAGTATGATTGCATGCAAGAATATGAAGAAGAAAAGCATGGACATGATGAAAAACAAATTGACCTAGAGCTAAGCGGCTCAAGGTGTTCCATCAATGAAGATAGTTCAAGCATGAGCTCACCATGGAGGGGGATATCTTCATCAAGCTATGAAGCACAATCAATCAACAAAGGAAAAGCAACATTGGTGGAGTTGGATGAAGAAGGTAATGAAGTTGAAGATGATGAAGGACACATGATGGAGAAAGAAGCCATGCCAAAGAAAGAGATCAAGTACCCAAGGCAAAGGAGGTTTATTCCTCCAAAAGGTGAACAAAGGAAGTCTTCTAGGGTTGATTATCCAACTCAAAGGTTTACTTATGATTCTTACATGGAAACTCATTATGCATATATGAACAAAGTAGTAGAAGATCATGAACCTGATTGTTATGAAGATGCAAGTAGGTACACCAAATGGACAGAGGCAATGCAAGAAGAGATTGAAGCACTTGAGGAAAATCAAACATGGACTCTAGTGCCCAAGAAGGAGAACATGAAGGTAATAGGAAATAAGTGGGTGTATAAAGTAAAAAGGAATTCAGATGGATCTATTTCTACGCTCAAAGCAAGATTGGTCGCCAAGGGTTTTGCACAAACCTATGGAGTGGACTTTGAAGAGACATTCAGCCCCGTGGCAAAGATGAGCACCATTAGGAAACTCATTGCAATGGTGGATAGAAAAGGATGGAAGCTTTTACAATTGGATATCAAGAATGCCTTTCTCAATGGAGACTTGGAAGAAGAGGTATACATGGAGCAACCACTAGGTTTTGTTCATAAAGAGTTTCTGCATCATGTTTGTAGGTTGAAGAAGGCACTTTATGGCCTAAAGCAAGCCCCAGAGCTTGGAACCAAAGATTGGTGGACTATTTTATCAAATGTGGCTACAATCAATGCAAGGCGGATCCATCTCTCTTCATCAAACAAAGAGGAGAACTTGTAGTATACGTGTGTGTGTATGTAGATGATCTTATCATTACAGGTAATGATACAAAGGGCATTGAGGAGATCAAGGCAAAGATTGGAAAGGAGTTTAGGATCTTTGATCTTGGAGATCTTAGGTATTTTCTTGGCATTGAAGTTGTATACAAAGAAGAAGGTATTATGCTTATACAAGGAAGTGTATTCTAGAGCTACTTGAGAGGTTTGGGATGCTACATTGCAAGCCTATTTCAAATCTCATGGAAGTTAATGTAAAGCTAAGCTCCATTGCTGGAGAACCATTAGAGGATGTAACTGTGTATCAATCTATTGTAGGCTCTTTCAATTATGCCACAATAACTAGGCACGACATAGCTTATGAAGTTGGAGTGTTATCACAATTTATGCATAGTCCAAGGACTACACACTTGCAAGCTGCAAGAAGAATGTTGCGATATCTCAAGGCCACTATAAATGAAGGATTGTTCTACTCATCTAATGCTGATATGCAGGTCAAATCTTATTCTGATGCCGATTGGGCCGGTTCGAAGGAAGATAGAAGGAGTACAACTGGTTACCTAGTCATGCTAGGTAGCAAGATCATTTCATGGATTTCAAAGAAGCAACCCATGGTGGCATTATCTTCCACCGAGGCTGAGTATAGAGCTTTGCATCAAGTCACATGTGAGCTAATGTGGATTAAGAAGTTATTTATGGAGCTAAATTTGAAGGCTGACACATATCCATTTTTTTGTGACAATATGAGTAGCATTCATCTAGCATCGAATCCTGTTTATCATGCTAGAACCAAGCATATTGAAGTGCACTATCACTTCATAAGGGAAAATGTGATATCCAAGGAAGTTTCAGTACATCATATTGGTACCAAGTGTTAGTATATGATCAATGTCTTTGGGAATCCCAACTTGCATGTTGGATGGTCATATTGGACCATGTAAGGTATTATAAGGAAAGGGAGTTACCAGGGTCCCCAATTGTGGGGTCCGGGGCAGCGGTGAGCAGCCCCGGCTGGGGGGTCCAAGGGGGCCAGCGGGCCCCCTGGCTGGGGGGTCCCAGGGGGCCAGCAGGCCCCCTGGCTGGGGGGTCCCAGGGGGCCAGTGGGCCCCCTGGTGGGGGTCCGGGGGCAGTGCCCCCGGCGCGATGGTAAAGGGAATATTCCATGGAATATTCCCTGTCGGAGTCAGAAATCATTTATATTTGTTAGGTTGGTTCAACCAGTCTAAGCCGTGTATGGCAATTACGCGGGCGGTGGCCACCCACGCTCTACCGCCCATGTATAGCCGTCCATGGCAGGCCACCCATGATCCTATATATACATGACTTCTGCACTACCTAAGACATTGAGTTGAGCCAACATACCTCTACCTTGTATCTCCCTATCTAGAGTTGTCTAGATCACCATTTAAGCTCTACCTTGAGAGCGCACGGGTGGACAACGCCATCATCTTTGTACTTGCTGCTAGTAGAAAATTGTTGAGATTCTCCTATATCTGTTATCTTCTCTGCTATTGCTCCTGTGTTATATTGCGTAACTATTGTCTTACATGGTATCAGAGCTGTAAGGTTTGAATAGCTTGAGAAGTATCATTATTTTAGCCTACTAGCAGACTAGAATATCAGTAGATTATTCGAGTGATTACATGATGGCTTCATCGTCGAACACTAGTCTTGGTGCTTCAGCTAATGTTAATGTTGCACCTATTCGAATTCGTCCACCTGCATTCACTGAAGGGAAGCTGGATGGAACCAACTATACACTCTGGAAGTTCAAAATTTCCGCAATTTTGGACTCCTATGAATTACTTGACACTGTCATGGGACCGATGGGATTGGATCCAGAGCCTATACCAGTTGAAGATCCAACAAATTCAAGATTGATGATTCAGCCAGATCCAGATCTTCTACGAGCTTGGAAGAGGCGGAATGCTGATGCATTATGTGCGATTGTCACTAGTGTAAGTGATTCTGTGCTTACTTTAGTTCAACATACTACTAAAGCACATGAGGCTTGGGGCATATTGGCTCGACAATATGAGACCAAGAACCACACTAGGATACAGAATTTAGAAAATCAGTTGGCAAATGAAAAGCATTCTGATTCTGAAAAGGCTGAAGATTTTATCAAACGGATAAAGCATCTTCAAGGTCAATTGGCTGCAGTTGGTGTTGTTATAACACCAGAAGAGCTGGCTCGAAGATCTTTACGTGTTCTTCCAGCAAAGTATGATGGATTAGTAACAGCCCTTAACACTCAGGTAAGGCCAACTCCTCTTACATTTGAAGAGTTTTGTGCCATGCTTTTAGAAGAAGAGATGCGGCTGAAGAATCGGCAAAGTACAACTGATGCTGCATTCTCAGCAAATGCAAAAGGTAAAGGCTCTTCATAGGGATCAAAGAAGAAGCCAAAGAAGAAAAAGTTCACAGGAAGTTGCTTCTATTGTGAAAATAAAGGCCATGCCATCAAGGATTGCAGAAAGAAGCAAGCTGATGAACGGAATGGGACTGTAAAATCATCATGGAAGAACAAAGAGTCTGCAAACAACACAGAGCTGGAACTTTGGGTAGCTATTGAAGAGGTATGTTCATCTGCTCAAGCTCGTGTTGATGAGCCATGGATTTTAGATAGTGGAGCTTCTTGCCATATGACTAGTAAAAAGGATTGGTATAGTTCCCTAGTGCCTCTGCGGGAATCCATCAATGTAGTGGTGGGAAATGACTCCAAGTGTCCAGCTGAAGGAACTGGAACCATCTCTTTTATCACTTCTCCAGGTGTTGAGAAAAAGTTATCTGATGTTCTCTATGTACCTACACTCAAAAGAAATTTGTTGTCAATTTCTGCAATAACAGATCGTGGACTCGAAGTTCACTTCAATAAGAGTGGTGCGGAAATCATGGATTCATCAGGTAATGTTGTAGGTAAAGGCACACGACGGGATAACTTGTATGAGTTAAGTGCTTTAACTGCTACAGAAGATAAAGATGTAAGCAGGTTATGGCACCAACGATTTGGGCATCTCGGATTTACAGTTTTCAAGGAGATGCAACGAACAGGGATGGTTGCTCATTTGCCTACATTTTCAGAGTTGCAGGAACCTTGTGAAGCTTGTATGATGGGCAAGCAACAACGAAAGGCGTTTCCAAGAGAGACCAGCAATCGATCTCAAGCTCCTCTAGAGTTGGTACATGCTGATCTCTGCGGTAAAATGTCTACACCTGCTTTAGGAGGATCTTTCTACTTCTTGCTGTTAGTCGACGATTATAGTAGAAAGATGTGGGTTTATTTCATTCGAGAGAAGGCTGATGCTTTTGAAAAATTTAAAGCGTGGAATAAGTATGTAGAAAATGAATCAGGAAGGAAACTGAAGAAATTTAGAACAGATAGAGGAGGTGAATTCTTGTCAACAGAATTCAACAATTACTGTAAGGAGCATGGTGTGAAAAGGCAACTTACCACAGCTCATACACCTCAACAAAATGCCGTTGTTGAGCGCAGGAACAGGACAGTAGTTGAAATGGCTCGTTGTATGTTAAAGGCTCAAGACATGCCTGATTCATTCTGGGCAGAAGCAGTCAATACAGCAGTCTACATCCTCAATCGAAGCTACACAAAAGCTCTGAAGGGGATGACTCCTCAAGAAGCATATTCTGGTAAAAAGCCTTCAGTTTTGCATTTCAAAATTTTTGGTTGTTTCTGTTATGCACATATTCCTGATTCAACAAGATCAAAGTTGGATTCAAAAAGCAAAAAGTGTGTCTTCCTAGGATATAGTGAAGAGTCTAAAGCATATAGGTTATGGGATCCTGAGGCAAGGAAGATTTTTGTCAGCCGAGATGTGGTGTTTGATGAACGACCACACTTAGTAGAAGATAAAGGTAAATCTACTATCTCATCAAACGGAGAAATATCTCACCTTGTGCCTATCAAAAGACAGGTTAAAGTTGAGGAGGAGGAAACATCTCACGGAGAAATTTCCTCAATAAAAAGCCAACCAATTGTAGCTGCACAGCGTAAGCCACTACCGAAGTGGGCACAACAGCTCTTTGATGATCACAATCCACATGTAGATGCACCAGAATCATCATCGGATGGATTATGAAGATCAAAGAGAATAGAGGAGCAAAGAAGAGCCTCAGAACACATTGTTAACATGGCTCTAATGGTAGATATCATGGGTTCAATAAAGGAACCTACCACCATTGAAGAAGCCATTGATGATCCAGGTTGGAGAGCGGCAATGCAGTCTGAGTATGATAGTATACTCAAAAATGATACATGGGATCTAGTCGACTTGCCGCCAAAGAAGAAGGTAATAGGTACTAAATGGATTTGGAAAGCTAAGTATAAAGTTGATGGAACATTAGAAAAGTATAAGGCACGATTAGTTGCACAGGGTTTTTCACAGATTGAAGGATTTGATGTTCAAGAAACTTTTGCACCAACAGCACGCATGACAACTATTCGGACGGTACTTGCAGTAGCTGCACAAAAGTCCTGGCCTATTTTCCAGATGGATGTCAAATCTGCATTTTTGAATGGTCACCTCAAGGAAGAGGTATATGTATCTCAACCACCAGGTTTTGAGGTGCCCAATTCAGAAGATAAAGTTTGCAGGTTGAAGAAAGCTTTGTATGGACTTAAACAAGCTCCACAGGCTTGGTACCAACGGATAGATAATTTTTTCAAAAACATGGGTTTTGAAAGAAGTACTTCTGATGCTAACTTGTATGTAACAAAAAGGGATAGCAAGCTAGTTGTCGTCATTGTATATGTAGATGATTTGATCATTACAGGAGATCATCAAGAACTCATCAATCAAACTCGGATCAGCTTGGGAACTGAGTTTGAAATGATAGACTTAGGTCTACTCCATTTTTGTCTGGGAATTGAAGTATGGCAAAGGAAGGATGGCATTTTCATCTCACAACAAAAATTTTCCAAAGAGATTCTCAAGGCATTTGGAATGATGGACTGCAAACCAACTAGCACACCTATGGAGGTAAATCATAAGCTATCTATGGATGATAACATGCCTGATGTAGATGCTAAGAAGTATAGGAAGCTTGTTGGAAGTCTTATTTTTCTGTGCAACACTAGACCAAACATTTGCTATGCTGTTGGAGTGTTAAGCAGGTTTTCCAACAAACCTAAGGAGAGTCATTGGAATTTGAATGCGAATTCTAAGGTACATTGCAAGAACCTTGGATTTTGGTATTTTGTATACCACAGGTGATACACTCCAAGGATATTGTGATTCAGATTGGGCTGGAGATTGTGATTCTAGAAAATCAGTTTCTGGATATTGTTTCTCACTTGGTTCAGGAATATTTTCTTGGGTAAGTAGGAAGAAACCAACTCTCGCACTCTCCTCCACTGAAGCAGAGTACAAAGCAGCTTGTTTTGCTTCTTGTGAGGCAGTCTGGTTAAGGAGAATTCTTGCAGATCTAGGCTTTCGATCAAATATGCCAACTGTACTGAAGTATGATAATCAAAGTTGTATGGCTATTGCAAAGAACCCAGTATTTCATGCTCGCACCAAGCACATAGAAGTACAGTACCATTACATTCGTGAGCTAATTGAAGATGAAATTGTGGAGCTAGAATATTGCCCAACAGAGGCAAATTGTGCTGACATATTCACTAAAGCACTTGGAAGAGAGCAGCTCAACAAGCATCTTCAACAGATGGGCATAGGACCGAGACCTACTTGATTTATCATCGGTAAACATTGAGGGGGGGTGTTAGTATATGATCAATGTCTACCCCTCATGATTGTATGCACATTCTATAAGGCCCCCTTTATGAGGAGAAGCCAAGCGTGCATTACCCAATTGATGGGAATCCCAACTTGCATGTTGGATGAAGGTCATATTGGACCATGTAAGGTATTATAAGGAAAGGGAGTTACCAGGGTCCCCAATTGTGGGGTTTGGGGTAGCGGTGAGCAACCCCGACTGGGGGGTCCAAGGGGGCCAGCGGGCCCCCTGGTGGGGGTCCGGGGGCAGTGCCCCCGGCGCGACGGTAAAGGGAATATTCCATGGAATATTCCCTATCGGAGTCAGAAATCATTTATATTTGTTAGGTTGGTTCAACCAGTCTAAGCCGTGTATGGCAATTACGCGGGCGGTGGCCGCCCATGCTCTACCGCCCATGTATAGCCGTCCATGGCAGGCCACCCATGATCCTATATATACATGACTTCTGCACTACCTAAGACACTGAGTTGAGCCAGCATACCTCTACCTTGTATCTCCCTATCTAGAGTTGTCTAGATCACCATTTAAGCTCTACCTTGAGAGCGCACGGGTGGACAACGCCATCATCTTTGTACTTGCTGCTAGTAGAAAATTGTTGAGATTCTCCTATATCTGTTATCTTCTCTGCTATTGCTCCTGTGTTATATTGCGTAACTATTGTCTTACACCAAGGACCAAGTTGCCGACATGTTTACAAAGGATTTGGACGGGATGAAGATTTCAAAATTCAAGCAATGCATCAACATGAAGGAGCTTGGATGAGGACAAAGAATTGAAGCTTGAGGGGGAGTGTTAAAAGTCAAGCTTCAAGCTACAAATTCATGGGGAATCTTTTATCGACATGTGGAGCAATCAAACGAAGCCAAAAGCCATGAGATTCCATCAAGAAAATTCACTCAACCACTCCCCGATTCATCTCAACTTAGTCCTCCAAGTTAGGAGGTTGATTCGGAAAGGTAGTTCCTAAATTTTAGGGGAACACTACTCACTATGAAAGGAGCATGTATCCTGACTTCTTTTGGGCCATCTTCTTGGATTTTGTTGGCCTCTTGATAGGCGAGTTGTCCAAGAAAGATGTTGAAGTTTGAAGTTTGCACATAGATGATTAGATCATAAGCCATGGTTAAGGATCGCCATTGCTTATCACTTCGAATTCCATGGAGAATTTGCCTCATGATAGCCTCTTCTTCAATCATCTCTCCAATGGATGCTAACTGATCCACAACCTCCTTGACCTTGGTAACCAACTTTAGGTGTCTTCTTTGTTTGTTTGAACTCATTCCAAAGATGATTCTTTCTTGCTTTGATACTAGCAAAAAAGAAAGTATCTAGGCCATCCCAAGTCTCTTGAGATGTCTTGCATCCTCTAATATGTGGTAATTGGAAGTTAGAGATAGATTTTAGTATGTACAACCTTGCTTGAGCATCCCTTGCGCTCCAAAGTGTGAGGTTATCTTTCTCCTCTTGTGTAGGTCCTCCTTTGGATCTTGGAATAGGCATAGCTTCATCACTTGCTACAATTCCATAAAGATTTTGTTGGAAACAATGTCATATAGTACATTGTGCATGGTCATTGGTCAAATTTTCTCACAATATACAGGATGTGTAGTTGTTCTTATTATTCCCTCTACAAGCATAGGTGCTAGGTGCCTTGGATACAGCGATTGACTCCCAAAGAAGTGCCCCGAGTTCAATTCCTGGACATCATAGCGATGGTGAGTTATTCTTGTGAAAAGCTTTTAATTGGAAACACATATCATTGATGGAGTTTTTCGATAACGATCGTTGTTTTCTTTTGCTTTTCAAATTAATCGCATGGTGAAGATTTTTCTACGTTATGCTTTTCAAGAGAAGCTATCCTATATAAGAACAAGCTTGGGTCACTTTGTAATTCATCCTACACCTAGTTCAATACCAGCTTTGGAGCTTTGATACCTCAATAGAGGTGGTGCTTCTAGCACATGGGGCAATCATGGTGCTATTTTGGAGCATGTTGAGGAGCCGCTATGGAGTTCTTCTCGGAGAAGAAGAGTGTGCTCACACTCTTGCTTATGGAGAGGACTTACCCATCAACAGCTTGGTGGTGTGGATCAACCATCCACATGATGTATTTGAAGATTGTCTTCTACATGAAGATTTCGGTTTACTTCAAAGACATTGCATGGTGGTTAAGATAAGATTTGCATCTTATGTTAAGGATTCAGGTACATATTCTCTTTATGCACCCAAGTACTACTTGGAGTTTATGGAGACAGTGATATCCATATTAGGAGGAGTCCTATTCGGCATAGGTACAAGAGAATCAGTACATGTATGCTTTATGCATATTTGGATGAGGTGTTCGAGAAGGTATATTCATATGAGTTTGAGGATTTCTGGCAGCAAACTTGTTAGCATTCTTTGCTACTTTTGTATGTATGTGATCTTTCACACACATATCTAACTTAGGGTCTTCCATGGCCTAAAATCAGATGAGGGTTTGCTAATTATCAGTTTTAGATTGATCCTTCCTCTTTCTGTCACTCATATTCACTCTTCTACAACCTATTAGGTAACACATCTCATATATATTCAGATTTATGTCCATACATCTGAATATGTTTGTTACATTTGTACATTCACTCATCCAAGGTTTTTGTTTGGAAAGGAAAATTCAAAAAAATTCAGATTTTGTGATTTATCAATCAGATGGAGAACCTACTTTCTTTTTTTCTTGACTTTTGGATATATGCTTCTATTCAAAACGGTGTTCCATCAGATCCTATCACTTGATTAAAAAGTTGAGTTAGCCAAAAGAAAGTCAAGGAGATACTATCACATTTCACCCAGGAAGAATATGAAGATATGAAGTATCAAACTTGCAGCTTTTGGAGTTCTCAAGGTGAGAGTTTGTTCACTTATGTTTCAAGTAGGATTTGTAGATTCTTGGAAAGGATTTGGTTAAAGAAACGTTTTACAACTTTATGAGAGAAGCATGGACATTTAGAGACATTCAGGTAGCAAATCAAACATTCAATCATGAAGGTTTGATGAGAGCAGATTCTACACAGGTATTTTTTTGGAGAGATCATTGATCTTGGATGATCTTGTATGATCTTGTAAGATCTTGATAGATCTTGTATGATCTTGTATGATCTTGGATGATCTTGAATGATCGTGGAGATCTTGAGTATTTATGAGTCAGATATCTATCCTTTGTTTGTGAAAGTCCTTTAACATTGGAAGAAGTAAGTCAAAGATTTAGGTTCTATCAGATTAGTGTTGCAGAGGAATAGAAGAAGATACTTGTTATGTTGCAAAAGGTTATGAATCCTAAAATGCTTTCAACAAGGTTTTTATGATAGATCAGCTAATCTTATTCTAGATTTTGGGAAGTTGAGGAATGACAGGGAAAGCTATTGGCATATGTACAGTGCTAATAAAAAGGGTTTAGAGATTTTGTTTCAGATACATGTATTGATCATTAAATATCATATTTATTGAAAGAAGGAAGACATTCCAGATTTCATAAAGTCTGATATAATTTGAAGAATTTTGGATACAAGTCTTAAATCATCTAGGGGGTGATGAAACATGAAGACTTATTTTTTAGCCATATGTGAAAGAATGCAGATTCATACCTATAAGTATTCCAGGTATTCCTATATTTCCTTTGTCAATTTCTCTTTATGTTCCAGCTTTATAAGAAGAAGGAAGAAGGAGAATGTGTAGAGAAAGTTCCTGTTAATGTGCTCCTGTTTAGGAGAAGGTTCTAGAATTCTATTGAAGAGAAATTTGATATTTTAGAGAGGTATGTTTCAGAAGTGCACACATTTATGTTTATACCAGATTTTGAAGGAAAGAGGTATGAAGGACTTATAGTTAAAACAAGGATGATAACAAGATGACATCATAAATATGAAATTGTGATGAGACTCATGAGTTGAGTTGAGTTCAGTTGAGTTGACTTGAGTACAGTCAGAGATGAACCAGCAGTGTTCATAATACACTAAGTTGTGAGTTCTCAGTCACAAGTCCAAGGATTCAGTTTCTCATTTTGGTTAGTGTATTTACATGACACAACAGAAGTACATTGAGAAAACTTTCGTAAGGTAAATGGAAATATGTGGGTCCTAGTGTATGTTTTCAGGTTTGAGAAGATAGTAGATAGCAGGTTCAGAGTCAATACTTGCTACATTTGTTATCAAGAAAATGATTGCTTGATGTGTACACTATTGGATATCTAGTTTGCATATTTTCTTAGGTATTATGGTTCATATTCAACAAGTTTAAGTTTTTGAAGTTTGAAGGAAAGTCAAATTCAATTTTGAAGAAGACTTTTGAAGAAAGGTTTGAAGGACAATTTGGGAAGTACAAGTTTGAAGCTTATGAAGTTTGCAGATGAATGAAGTTGCATATTCACTTCAGTTTGTACCAATATAACATTGTAGGGGGGATTGTTGGAAACAATGTCATATAATACATTGTGCATGGTCATTGGTCAAATTTGCTCACAGTATACAGGATGTGTAGCTGTTCTTATTACTCCCTCTACAAGCAAAATCACTCGGCGCCTTGGATACAACGATCGCCTCCCAAAGCAGTGCCCCGACTTCGATTCTTGGACGGTGCAGCAATGGCGAGTTATTCTTGTGAAAAGAATTTAATTGGAAACACATATTATTGATGGAGTTTTTCGATAACGATCGTTGTTTTCTTTTGCTTTTCAAATTAATCGCATGGCAAAGAGTTTTTTACATTATGCTTTTAAAGAGAAGCTATCCTATATAAGAACAAGCTTGGGTCACTTTGTAATTCATCCTACACCTAGTTCAACACCAGCTTTGTGTGTGTATGTGTTTATGTGTGTATGTGTATGCATGTATGTGTATGTGTGTGTATGTCTCTCTCTATGTGTGTGTATGCATATATGTGTGTGTGTATATGTGTGTCTATGTGTGTATGCTGTTGGGAGTGATGGTTGGAAGCACTCAGAAGATTGAGTTGGTACTGCTAATCCTGCTTTGCACCAGCCCTCTTTGATCTTTTTCTTTGTTTCTACTCCTTGATGATGCAGCGAAGACTGAGCCTTGTGGAAACTGATATAAGACTGTGTTCTAACTTTTCTGGAAAAAATTTCATCGAAATTTCACCAGACTGCCACTGTACTGTCACCGTAATTGTACCGGAATTGTACCGGAATGAACTATAATTTTGTTTATAATTACTTCAAGTGAACATACATGAAGTAAGGAAGTGACACATGAACTCTCTTAACTAACAGAACTTTTTCTGAAGTTTAAGAAAAAAACTTCTCTAGTTCAGACAGCCTCTTTTCGGTCAGACTTTGTACAGTGTATAGATATCTTTTTCACCGGAAAGATTGATCAACTAAAAGTAGAGATGTCTAGCTATAGAGTGAGCTATTTCTCATACAAAGCTTTGCATTACTCTGCGAGATCTATTTTGTTCTTCTACCGGAAAATTACTCGTTTACTATAAGAATTGCAACAGTGAGCACTTTGACTATAATTTCTTGATTTCTCGAAATTGACTGAATCAAGTTGCTTCAAACTTTGTATGTTTGTGGTATGCTTTGAGCTGAATCTATCAAGCTTTGAATCACTTGATTTGGTTCAGTAGATCCTGAGATATACTTCTTCAAGGTTGACAGACTTGAAGATAATGACTCAGAGAATCACAGAGTAAATGAATGTAAGTATTTGTATTAGATCATGTAAATGTACATCCCCACTGGCATGATAAACATAGCTCAATGGTACTCAGAGGTGTAGGCTATAAAGTAGACCTCACACACTCAGTGATTGATACAGTAATGCCTCGGGATGAGTGAAGAACCCACCGCGACGTTTTTCCTTGTAGCTTTTATAGGAATTGAGTGATGACTTGAATTAGAATTCAAATCAATCTCCAAAAATCTTTCACCTAAAAAAGTTGATTGAGATATTCTCTCAATCAATCAACCGCCTTTTCACGACTTTCAATCAATTAGGCGTGATTGCGTAATACGCCAAGTCATTTATATTTTTACAAGAGATAAAATGGTAAGAAATCATAGGCATAAGTTCCTATGGTCTACGCTTCATGTATAGTCTTCAAGGTAGATATCCAAGCCAAATGTGAAGGCTTGTGTTGCACCAACAGCTCCCCCTCAAGCCAAACATTTTGGCTCAAGTCTTCAGCTTCATTCTTCAATCACATCCTGCAATCCAATCATGGATTTGAATCTGCATAACTTAGTTTCATCCAAAGCTTTAGTGAGTAAATCTGCACATTGCATATTAGTGGACACATAAGTCAACTGAATGTCTTTACTAAGCAACTTCTCTCTCACATAGTGGTAATGAACCTCTATGTGTTTTGTCCTAGCATGATATATTGGATTAGCTGCAAGGTGAAGAGAACTTGTATTATCTCCAAAGATAATTGGTGGTCTAGTATATAAGCCTAACTCTGTATACAAAAGCTTCAACCAGATAGCTTCTTGAGTGGCATTTGCTAGCCCTCTATACTCTGCTTCAGTAGATGACAACGCTACTGTAGGTTGTTTCTTGGCTGACCAAGAAATAGGTTTATCACCTGCAAAACATATGTATCCTGATGTGCTCCTCCTATCATCCTTGCAACCTGCCCAATCTGCATCTAAATACACTTTAATATCAATATCTGATGTATAAGGAAAGTACAAACCATGGTTCTGAGTTCCTTTGAGGTACTTCAAGATTTTCTTTGCTGCCTCTAGGTGAGGTATCCTTGGTTTGTGCATGAATTGACTAAGCACACTAACTCCATATGCTATGTCAATTCTTGTCAAGGTAGCATAGTTCAAGCTACTTACCATACTTTGGTATCCTGTGATGTCTTGAACTTCTTCTCCTTCATGAGCACTTAGCTTTAGGTTGACCTCCATAGGAGTAGTTGAGACTTTAGCATCCTGCAAGCCAAACTTCTTGACCATATCCTGTACATACTTCTTTTGAGTGATATATATACCTGAGTTGGTGTAGACTAACTCAAGACCTAAGAAATACTTTAATAATCCAAGATCATTGATCTTGAATTCCTTCATCATCTGTCCTTTGATATGTCTAATTCCCTGAACATCATTGCCTGTAATAATGATGTCATCAACATAGACACATAAATATATTACCTCTGTACTACTTCTCTTTATAAACAGAGAAGTGTCTGCTTTACTCATCACAAATCCTTGGTCTTGGAGGTAGGTTGTCAACCTGTAATTCCATGCTCTAGGTGCCTGCTTTAAACCATACAGAGCCTTCTTCAATTTACAAACATGATTTACCTTATTGGGTTCTTCATAGCCAGGTGGTTGTGACATGTAGACTTCTTCTGATATCCATCCATTCAAGAATGCATTCTTCACATCCAATTGGTACATGTTCCAGTTCTTGGATGCAGCTACACTCACCAATATTCTGATTGTTGGCATCTTTGCCACAGGAGAAAATGTCTCCTCATAATCAATGCCTTGGGTTTGTGCAAAACCCTTGGCTACCAACCTAGCTTTATACCTGTTTATTGTACCATCTGAATTCCTTTTGAGTTTGTAGATCCATCTGGATCCTATCACCTTCATGGAGTCCTTCTTGGGTACCAAGTCCCAAGTGTCACTTTCTTTGAGAGCCTGCATTTCTTCATCCATTGCTTCCTTCCATTCTGATTTAGTGATTGCTTCTTCAAATGAACCTGGTTCTTCATTCAATAGATCCTTTGCAAGGTATACAGAATGCTTAGTTACAAGAGAAGTATCATACCCATATCTGATAGGCTTCTTACTTTCTCTCTGAGATCTCCTCATTGCTTGAGTTGAGGATTCTGGTATATTCTCTAGCTTCTTCATCTTCATCTTCCCTTTGGATTTCCAAGCCTTGAACTCCTCAAGATCTATTGTAACATCATCATCTGAACTTGAGTCTTCTTTCTGGACTGGTTCCTCCTTGGTAGGCTTTGGGAAGTCTTCTTCTATATCATAAGGTAAACTAACCTTCCTGCACTCATTCTCATACCATGAGTCATTCTCATCAAAGATAACATCTCTGCTTACCTTGAAACCTTTGTTTGAGGGGTTGTAGAATCTGTACCCTTTCTGGTTCAAGTCATAACCAATGAAGATACATTTTTCAGCTTTAGGATCTAGCTTTCCTCTTACTTGTGAAGGTATATGCACATATGCAATACAACCAAAGATTTTGCAATGATCCAAAGATGGTCTCTTACCATGCCAAGCTTCATAAGGTGTCATTCCATCAAGTGTCTTTGATGGCATACCTGTTAATGAGATATGTGGCAGTAGATACACTCTCTGCCCAAAGATAATTTGGCAACTTCTTTTCATTAAGCATAGACCTCGCTGTTTCTACAATGAGTCTATTCCTTCTTTCAGCTACCCCATTTTGTTCAGGTGAGTACCTTGTAGTGATCTCCCTTTTGATGCCTCTTTCCTGCAAGAAGTCTTCAAACTCATTTGAGAAGTATTCTCCTCCTCCATCTGACCTTAGCTTCTTCAAGTTTCTTCCTGTTTGGTTTTCAACCAGTGCAAGATACTTCTTGAAACAATTAAACACTTCATCTTTATGTTTCATGTAGTATAAGACAGTCCACCTGCTATAGTCATCAATGAAAGACACATAGTACCTCGATCCAGATATGGATGGTTCCTTGCTAGGTCCCCAAACATCTGTATGCACTAATTCTAGATAATCTTTATGCATGAAACCTTTCTTGGTATAAGGCATTCTGTGTGACTTACCAAATTGACAAGCCCCACACTTGTATATCATGTGTTGCTTGGATACATTAGGTATCCCAAGCACACATTGATCCCTGCACATTTGCTTTAAGGTCCTTTCACCAATGTGACCTAACCTCTTGTGCCAAATTTCCAATTCCGATAGCGTTTGATCCTTGTAATTGTACAGAGCAATGTTTTTGGTGTCTTCAAGCTCAAAAGTAAATAACCTACCTGATTTTTCTCCCTTGGCTATTCTTCTGAATCCATGTCTTGGGTCCTCCACATATGCTCCATGTTGTGTGAATCTGACCTGCAACCCTTTTTCCACAATCTGACCTACACTCATTAGATTCTTGGTGATGGTTGGTACATAGAGTACCCTGCTCAGTAGATTCTGATTACCATCACATGTCTTAACATTGCCTATTTTAACAACTGAATGTTTAGTGTCATCACCTGTCTGCACTTGATGTTTGCCCGTGGGTTCTTCCAAATCAGAGAGTAGTGCCACATTACCAGCTACATGGTTAGAACAACCTGAATCAATATAGAATAAGTGATCATCATTGATACCTGACTTAGAAGTCATATTCATGATCAATAAAGAGTCATCTTGCTCCTCTGCATAGTTGTTGTAATCTCTTCTATTTCTGAATCCACCTTGGTAATTCCATTGTGGTTGTTGTTGTAATTATTGTTGTATCCATTGTAGCTTTGATGTTGATTGAATCTGCCTCTACCTTGAGAGTATCCTCCTCTAGAGTAGCCTCTTCCTCTCTGATTCTTATAATTTATGTAGCACTCATCTGTGGTATGGTTAGACAATCCACAAATGTTGCATGGTGATGAGTTGTAGGGTCTCCCCCTACCTTGCTTACTTCCTCTGCCTCTACCTCTTGAAGATCTACCTCTCCCTGCATAGTTTGCTTGGGAGGTAGAGCCTTCTTCATCAACCTTCTTACTTTTACCTTTATCTTTAACCTTTTTATCAGTGTATAAGGCAGAGGAGTTGTTACCTTTTGATTGTTCTCCATTCTTTGTAAGCTTTGCTTCATGTGTGAAGAGTTGGCCAATCAGGGTTGTTAGATCAGGTGCTTGGATGTCCATGTATAAGTCCATTGCTGTGGTAAAGCTCTCCCATTTGTCATCAGCCTTTAGTCCATTGATTACCTGCCTTACTATTTGTTCCTCTTCAATCTCTTCTCCAATACTTGCCAGTTGGTCTGCAATGTCTTTGACCCTAGTGACAAAATCTGAAACTGATTGCTTTGATTGCTTCCTAAGAGTGGTGAATTCAATCCATAGTTGATTCTTCCTGGCCCTTGTGTTGGAAGAAAAATAATTTGACAAGATTTCCCAAGTCTCTTGGGAAGTCTTACAATTCCTTACATGCGGTAAAAGAAAGTCAGATATAGAGTTAAGAAGGTAAGACCTTGCCAAAGCATCTTTTGCACACCATTGGTTGAGTCTCTCATGTTCATCCTTTGTGGGTAGTCCTCTAGTCTTGAATGAGGGTAATTCCTCATCTCCTGATATGTATCCAAATAAGCTCCTTCCTTGTAGATAGGTCTTCATCCTTAGAGACCAAGCTTGGTAATTGTTCCTGTCCAATTTGTCAATGAATGAAGGAAAACCATCACCCATGATTACCTTATTTGCTCTGATACCACTGTTGGGAGTGATGGTTGGAAGCACTCAGAAGATTGAGTTGGTACTGCTAATCCTGCTTTGCACCAGCCCTCTTTGATCTTTTTCTTTGTTTCTACTCCTTGATGATGCAGCGAAGACTGAGCCTTGTGGAAACTGATATAAGACTGTGTTCTAACTTTTCTGGAAAAAATTTCACCGAAATTTCACCAGACTGCCACTGTACTGTCACCGTAATTGTACCGGAATTGTACCGGAATGAACTATAATTTTGTTTATAATTACTTCAAGTGAACATACATGAAGTAAGGAAGTGACACATGAACTCTCTTAACTAACAGAACTTTTTCTGAAGTTTAAGAAAAAAACTTCTCTAGTTCAGACAGCCTCTTTTCGGTCAGACTTTGTACAGTGTATAGATATCTTTTTCACCCGAAAGATTGATCAACTAAAAGTAGAGATGTCTAGCTATAGAGTGAGCTATTTCTCATACAAAGCTTTGCATTACTCTGCGAGATCTATTTTGTTCTTCTACCGGAAAATTACTCGTTTACTATAAGAATTGCAACAGTGAGCACTTTGACTGTAATTTCTTGATTTCTCGAAATTGACTGAATCAAGTTGCTTCAAACTTTGTATGTTTGTGGTATGCTTTGAGCTGAATCTATCAAGCTTTGAATCACTTGATTTGGTTCAATAGATCCTGAGATATACTTCTTCAAGGTTGACAGACTTGAAGATAATGACTCAGAGAATCACAGAGTAAATGAATGTAAGTATTTGTATTAGATCATGTAAATGTACATCCCCACTGGCATGATAAACATAGCTCAATGGTACTCAGAGGTGTAGGCTATAAAGTAGACCTCACACACTCAGTGATTGATACAGTAATGCCTCGGGATGAGTGAAGAACCCACCGCGACATTTTTCCTTATAGCTTTTATAGGAATTGAGTGATGACTTGAATTAGAATTCAAATCAATCTCCAAAAATCTTTCACCTAAAAAAGTTGATTGAGATATTCTCTCGATCAATCAACCGCCTTTTCACGACTTTCAATCAATTAGGCGTGATTGCGTAATACGCCAAGTCATTTATATTTTTACAAGAGATAAAATGGTAAGAAATCATAGGCATAAGTTCCTATGGTCTACGCTTCATGTATAGTCTTCAAGGTAGATATCCAAGCCAAATGTGAAGGCTTGTGTTGCACCAACATATGCATGTGTATGTGTGTGGATGCATCATTATGTGTGTATGTGTCTGTGTGTGTATATGTGTGTGTGTGTGTGCGCGCGTCTATGTATGTGTATGTGTGTGCGCGTCTATGTGTATGTGTGTGTGTCTATGAGTGTGTATGTTTGGATGTGTGTGTGTATGAATGTGTGTCTATGAGTGTGTATGTTTGGATGTGTAAGTGTATATGTGTGTATATGTGTGTATGCATGTGTATGTGTGTGAATGCATCATTATGTGTGCATATATATGTGTGTGCATGTGTATGCATTATGTGTGCATGTGTGTATGTGTATGCATTATGCATTGTGTATGTGTGTATATGTGTGTGTATTTGTGTGTATGTGTATGTGTGTGTGTGTGTGTGTCTATGTGTATGTGTGTGTATGTCTATGCGTGTATATGTGTGTGTACATATGTATGTGTGTGTAAGTGTGTGTGTGTGTGTGCGCATACCTGCCAATGGTCTCGCTCTCTCTCTCTCCCTCTCGCGTGCGCTCTTTCTCTCTCTCTCTCTCTCTCTCTCTCTCTCTCTCTCTCTCTCTCTCTCTCTCTCTCTCTCTCTCTCTCTCTCTCTCTCTCTCTCTCTCTCTCTCTCTCTCTCTCTCTCTCTCTCTCTCTCTCTCTCTCTCTCTCTCTCTCTCTCTCTCTCTCTCTCTCTCTCTCTCTCGGTCTCTCTGTTCTTGCTCGCATCCAAGTCCCGGCACAAATGTGCTGGGAGAAACCAAATTTTTTTTTTTTACCTCAAATCGTCGCATATGCGACGCTCTGCAGTTTGCAAACGTCGTTAAATTCGTCGCTACTCCGCGACGGTGATAGCGACGCTTTTTAAGTAGCGTTGCTTATGCGACGCTATCGTCGCTTATGCGACGCTATTGTCGCTTATGCGACGAGGGTCGGGCAAAAAAAAAACCGAAATTCTCACCGTCACTTATGCGACGGCTTCGTCGCATAAGCGACGGTTCTCTTTTTTTCCCGATTCGAGGGCATCGCTATGCCCCCTTTTTCTTGTAGTGAAACAACATGGAAAATGGTTTCCATTGGGGTTCATATACATCTACGTGCATACATATTATTATTTCTAAAGTAAAGTTATTAGATGATTTGCATAAGGTTGTTGTGTAGGTATATGAAATTATAATTTTTAGGTCATATATTTAAAAGCCTTGTTCTTGAACAAATAAAAGAGTTAATCTCAAAAACCTAACCTTAATTTCTTTGTAACATCAAAATTAATAATTAGAAACATATAATTAGTTTTAAGTTAGATGCATATACATCTATGTTGAGTATGGATGTTTGAATCAAGTCACATGTGAGATAATGTGGATTCAGAAGCCACTTATGGAGCTTAATTTGTAGGTTGACACATATCCAATCTTTTGTGATAATATGTGTAGCATTTATCTAGCATCGAATCCTATCTATCATGCTAGAACCAAACATATTGAAGTGCACTATCACTTCATAAGGGAAAAAGTGACCTCCAAAGAAGTTTTAGTGCATCATGTAGGTACCAAGGACCAAGTTTCTAACATGTTTACAAAAGCTTTTGATGGACTAAAGATTTCAAAGTTCAAGCAATGCAACAACATGAAGGAGCTTGTATGACGATGAAGATTTGAAGCTTTAGAGGGAGTGTTAAAAGTCAAGCGTCAAGCCAAAACTTGTGGGAAATCAATCATGGACATATGGACCAATGTAAGAAAGCCCAAAAGCAATTGATTCCATCAAACGATCACAATCAACGACCCCCAAGCCATTTGAACTAAGCCCTCCCATTTAAGAAGCTTATTTTTCGGGAAGGTTTTTCTTTCATGTCATCTTATTGGAGTTTTAGTTCATTTAGAGTTTGCACTTAGTGCTATAGTTGTAATAAGAAAGCCCCTTGCTTAAGCTAGCCCTTTGCGTGCTTGTTTGTTATCTCTCAGTAGGCATATCTATGTGTGCACAAGCAATCTTGCAACTCTCTTTCCCTAAGATGTTAGCATTGGTTCTCCCTCCTTATGTATCCATTTGAATCATCTTTGTGCATTGGATATTTATTATACGATATTTTATGCAAAACAAATCTCTGAAGAATTCTCTAAGTATTGTGGGAGAAAGCTTTAAAATAGTGAAGTTTGGTGATTGATATATCTCTTTGTGTGTAGGATCTATTGGAGCTAGTTCGCTTTGAGTTGTAAAGGCTAGTTCTCTTTCTCTATTTATCCATTTGATATAAGTTAGGTGTCATTGGTCAGCCCTTAGAGTGGTGTAAAGTTGATCCAAGATTGTGATTCATTCTCTTGTTAATCTCTGAGAAAACCTTGCTGGAGTGAAGTGTGGTCTCTCTTTGACTAGCTATCGTGAGCATTCAACTAATGCATGTTGTGGAAATTCTTGCACGTCTAGGATCCATTTGGAGTGAAACTTGATTTTTTAGAAAGCCCTTGTTTGTTACTAAAAGTCTACAAATTGCAGTAGAGTTCTTTGTATATGCTTAGAAAAAGAGAAATTTTGGTGTGTAGAAGTCAAAAAAGGGCACCTGTGGAGGTCATTTGCATTTCATCACTGCTTAAAGTTAAGATACTTTCCTCAATAGTATGAAAGCCTAAATCTAACGAATATTGAAGATACAACATCTAACATATGCATACATAGAAACCCAGATCCAAACAACATGACAAATGGTTTCCATTGGGATTCATATATACCTACGTGCATACATATTATTATTTCTAAAGTAAAATTACTAGATGATTTGCATAAAGTTGTGTAGGTATATAAAATTATACTTTTTAGGTCATATATTCATAAGCTTTGTTCTTGAATAAATAAAAGCGTTAATCTCGGAAAACCTAATGTTAGATCCTTTGTAACACCAAAAGCGTTTCTAAGAGTATCTATTATTATTTCCATATTTAGAAGGAAAATATTTTCTCAAAACATAAATAATAATTAGAAACATATAATAATTTTCCGTTAGATACATATACATCTATATATTATCAAGATCTTTCGAGATAAAGAACAAAGCGCATCTTCATTGGTTTCAAGAGAGACCTACGCATTAAGTCAACTAATAATTATAAAATTTGCAAGATGAATAATTAGATCAGTATTAGTCCTTGCACGCATGTTGTAGCAGTTGAGTCCCTCGCCTCTTGAGGTGGGGACGAGGGTTTGACCCTCTCTGGTGGGACATCCTAGCCTTTTGGCATAAATCAGTCACCTTCAGGTGTGTAAACCCATACCATTGAGTTTAACCTTCGTTCTTGTGGGATAAAGGGGGTCGAGCAGGTGCTATGTCCAAACCTTCACCTTATACAATTATAATTTCAAAGTTAAAGCTCGGAAGAGTAGGCTCCCACTGAAGCTCCATTTAGAAAAAATAAAACTTAAACGTATGAACGTACGCACATGTACGTGCATGCTTATGCAAGGATTCAGAAATGCTCAATTTGATGCCGCATGCTAAACCTGTGAATCGAGGGAGAGTCCTCGTTAGAGCTTCAAATGGGGATGGCGCTAGCCACCACCCAACGAATGGCTACGTCCGTGTTGAAACCAATGCTAGCACGAGATCATATATGGAATACTAATGGCTATGTGTCTGTACAAAGCAAGCGTAGCACAAGAACATAATGATATTCGTTCCTACATCCTCTTCATTCGAGAAGACAGTGAAAAAGGAGTTGGCGAGCTACAATCTCAGCTTTGCGTGAACCGACCGTAAGGCGCGTACTGAATACTTTTTCTGTGTCGAAGACATGATTCAAAAGAAAGCGCAACATGAGCTTGAAAGAGCGTACGGCTAGCACATACAAGGAAGGAAGGAAAATTTAAATTCACGCATTCTTGACGGTTCCACCATGGAAGTTCAAGATACATATCACTGCATTACTCCTGAATAATGATTAAATAAGCCAGCTTGTGTACACGGATCAAATTCCTATGAATCATGGTATATTTACGACAGCAACTGTTTCCGCCGCTCTCCCCAAGGAAAAAATGGCCAATACGCACGTTAAACAGTATTTTATTTTGATTTTATGACATAAAGGTAATTGTAGAAATCAAAATTGACAGTGGATTCGATCGGATGGTTTCTGCGAGAGCTGCTTAACTTTTGTTCATGGCCAGTGGATAAATCTCACGTTGGATAGTCCATGAAGCGTTATCAGAAAGTACACCTGGAAATTGGATGCAGATGCACAATTGCCGAATAGATGGCCTAATGATGTCACTAAATGGGGAGCAGTTAATAAAGCATCGCTTCTGCAATAAGTTTCAAGAAGAGGAAGATGATGATGATGATGATGAGTTTCAAGAAGAGGAAGATGATGATGACAATGATAAAGATACTCGTGGTATGATGACGACGACGACGATAACGGTTATGATGATGAAGACGTAACAGCTGTAACGATAATGAGTATCAAAACTGATACTAAGATATTAAAGAGTAGGAGGAGAACAATAATAAGATAATGCTGATACTAAGACATTAAAGAGTAGGAGGAGAACAAAAATCAGATAAAGAGTGCTACCGTTTGTCTATCTCTGCGGTAGTGTTGACCACTGTTTAAAACCAGCATTGTAAACCCCTGTTGTTGTGGGATAAGGAAGGTTCCATGGGTACTATGCCCTTCCTTGTACAGTTGCAATTTCAAAGTTGAAGTCCGGGGGAGTAGGCTTCGGCCGAACCTCCATTATAAAAAAAAAAAAGATAATGCTGATAAAGAAGGCCATGATGAGGAAGAGGTGTAGGACATACTACCATACCACGTTAACAACTATATTGATGGGAGATTTGCCAGATATGGAGAATTATATGTTTTTGTCGTCCTGTACATCCGCTAAGTTCAACATTTAATATCCCCTACAATTGAGTGATGCCTTTCTACTGCATCAGGTCTATCAAGCAATGTTCTGCAAACAGTGGAGAGAAAACAGCTCCAACGCAGAATGCACGGCCAATCTTTTCTGTGCTGTCAATTGACAGAACATATCGCTTGACAGAAGTTCCATGAAAATGAGAGCACTGATAATGGAGGTAGTATGGATGGCGATGGAGGAAGAGACGTAGAAGTACTATCATTTATGAGAAATTGCGATTCGCATTCTGATTGCATAGCTTTTTTGGCCAGAATGGTTAGGGGAGCTCGGATTGGTAGATTTTCGAGGTGCAGACTTCATCTCCTTCGACCTGATTATATGACGTGCCCTCGGCAAACTGTGGTATCACAGCACCAAATTAGAACGCATCTTCAGCTTTCCGAGGCCGGATTGGTAGGGTAAAGAAGAGCACCACCGGCAAGGCTGTGGTTCGCCAAGCCTGATCCATACCAACGTCCTCCGCTGGCCAAAGCTACCATGATTCTGACATAGGCACCACTCAGCTTCCTTAGAAGATTGGAAGGCAGACGCAGGAGGCTCCTTACCTGCACCCTCTTCTTCCTCAAGCGTACTATGAATCGACAGGTACCGCCGATTCTTGCCTTGGTTCGTCTATCCGTTTCATTGAAGGCACTGTTAACATTCCTAACGAGATTTCGGTATCTCAAGCTCTTTCGTTGCCATAGCCCGTTTTCGCCAAAAATCACTTTGGTTTGCTGGCATTCATTTCCCGGGCCGCTAAGCTTATCCTTCTTCAACATAGGTACACACAAAATGGGAGATCGAAAGCAGCTTGCCTGCTCCCTCTTCATTTCGCTTGTAATCAGCGGCGAAGCTTGATGCAGGAGGAGGGACGTGGTATCAATCCTCCCTGTGCTGTGGACTTTTACGTGACGATAAGCTTCCCTATCCATAGCCGCACAGAAGGCAAGCCTTACGTTCTCAGATTGCAAACTCCTCAAGCCACGCTCTCTCTTTTATCCCCCTGGAACAGTGAAAGAAAGTTGCAGATCTGTGACTAATGGTCCCTACCTTCGTGCCCTCGACCTCGAACCATGGACGTGTCTTCTTCCCTACAATCCTCTCATACTGGATTGATCGCTACATTCCATGGTCTTGTTCAGGAGCTTGCACACAGAAAAAAGCAGTGACCCACCTTTTCAGCAACGATTCTTTCTGCATTGTAGTGCTTTTCCTCCATGATTGTCTTGGGAAAGACGAAATCCACCACCATGGTAGAGTGAAAAAGAAGCATTGTTATATCGCATGACCACTCTATGCTACTCATGTGCTGATTGATTTCTTCAAATCCTCCACAAGCAGATTGCATCAGCGCACGACATCACAGATGAGATACGATGTCGTTGGCCATGTGCAGCTCATGCATGAATGCAAGGCGTTGGTCCTTCCAAAACTAATTTGGTTGTAACTGCGTATACTATTAGTATAAACATATTTCATTTGATAAGTACAAGCATTGATCAGCACACGTCAGGTCGGTAAGATAGATATGCCTAATCTCGATGACCATAATCTTTACACAGAGAGAGGGAGAGAAGAGAGAGGGAATATATGTGTGTGTATGTATGTACGAGTCAATTGTGTTGAGTATATTTCAGATGTAAAAAGAAGTATATAGTAAGAAATTTTACTCATGAATACTTTATTAAATTTTGGATGTCAAACAAATAATTATGTATGTATGAATGTACGTCTTTATGTATGTATTTATGGATAACCATCCATATCAAATCTAGAATCGGCTATATCAACAGAAAACTAATCAATCTACAACGCACACATATGCTTCGAAGATAATAATGGTCGCATTGATCAAATTAGAATACAACAAACCAATTCAACTCATCGATCACCATACTTTACAAACAATAAGTTTGTTTCCCAAAAACTATCACGGTCTCTTAGATTTTCAAGATGAAGAGCACCGCCTAACATACATAGCAACCCACGAAACAATTAAGTTAGTTAGAATGAACTCATTATGAGGTGTCAAAGGTACAACAATCATATTCAGCTGTTATCTTGGTCACACCTTAACACATCTATACACTCATAAACATAGATGTGTCATCATAAAATCAAATTCATTAAAGAAAATTGTATATGAACAATACATCTGTAGGTACCGATATTCATTTAACTTATATTTCCAAACTATGGCTCTTATTAAATATTAATTTTCATCATGATACTAAGAGCACCCAAAGTTTTCCAAGAAAAACTAAATTACTTCTTGCTTAAAATACTTAAAAGAGTAGCTATTGTTGAGAATATGAGAGCGCATCTCTCTTTTGTATTTAGGAGACACTCCATTTCTAGTTCATTTCTATTTTATATTATATATTTTTGTATTTGGGTACATTTCCATTTGCGTCTACCTCTATATTCATTTTCCTTCAAAGACAATTATCCCACATATGATGTACTTTGGAGAGCCCACTTTCAAATCTATATAAGGAGGGTCTCCCCCCATTTGTACTTGACTAGAAGCTTGAGGATCCTACTCCATGCTCTCGGTAAGCTAACTCTAATACCATGTAGAGAGTACATGTGTGGAGGCAAAATGAAAAGAAGAGTGCACTCACAAAAGGAAAGAGTATAAGACTCAAAAGTGAATAGACCATGAAATGGGAAAATCACATGTAATCCTGCATCTACTTGGATTTATCACCAGGTTGGATCTTTTCTGAGCCATCCTCTTAGTTCAGCGGGGCTTTCATGATCCTGTTGACACACATCACCACTTTGTACATTCCATGGAGGACTACAACATATAGATGTACTACCATGTGATTATGATTTCATGCTTCATGCTTTACATTTCATTCTTGCAAGACCTACTTATTGGCGATACACATCTCATGCTGGATATTGTCAAATCTTTGGAGGTTCCCACTTCCCATGTGGAGTCAATATCATGTCTATCTCACATGGAGGTGATCTTTTCTAGTGAGATCTTATTTCATTCTTGTAACTTATTGGTGACATACCTATGGAGCATCTACTTGATCCATCTAGTGGACATCTTATGGAGTACTTGGTGATCACACATGGTCGACCCCACTTGGAGGCTATGGATTTCAACATGGAAACTTTCTTCATTGGTGCTCATGTTGCTCCTGCTAGAGTCCTAGTGGACCCTTCTCTCACACCGTAGCATCCTCCATACTCCATAAAATGGAGCTATGGAGGGGATATTGAGAATATGGAAGTGCATCTCCCTTTTGTACCTAGAGGACACTCTGTTTCGAGTTCATTTCCATTTTATATTATACACTTTTGTATTTGGGTACCTTGCCATTTGTTTCTACCTATTTATTCATTCTCCTTCAAGGGGAATTATCCCACACATGATGTACCTTGGAGAGCCCACTACAAATCTATATAAGGAGGTCCTCTACCCCCATTTGTACGTGATGCAAGGAGAAGAGAACTTCTAAGGAAGTGTCAACTACTCTACAGGGGTTGAAAAAATCTAAAGTTCATTGCTCTTTAACCTTATAGGAGCTCTTGCAAGTAAATCCCCACGTGTGGAATAAATTAGCCACCTGGTTGAATTTGAAGGAAGAAAGTACATCTATCTAGGAAAAGAAGGTGGAAGAAGCACCAACTACTAAAATACTTATGGATAAAGTAGGAGATTGCAGTGAAGTTGATGAAAGAAATACATGTCTTCCAATTACCTTTTGAGGATATATGAACAAAGGAATATTAGACCCCAGTGCTAGAGTAGGTGTAATAAAGTAAGTCTATGATCCAAGGGTTCAACTGGTCCAAACACATTTAAAATGGGGCACCATTTGGTCATTCGTGTGTATGACCAAAGATCTTGAGTTTAGACTTACTAGGAGGTCTTGTGCTCTTGTGAACAAGTGATCCACTTAGCGGCGTGGTTAAGTCTCAAGGATGTGAAGGAGGAGGTCTTGGGTTCACTCCGCATGGGAGACATGGGGAGAGTATTTTGCCCAAAGAGATCTAGAGCCTTCTAGAAGCATCCACTTGAGTTAACTCCAATTAACTGGGACACTTCGTGCACATGCAGTTACATGGCCGACACATGGATGGATAGTATCCACCTGCCCAAGAAGGTAGTCCTCTAGAGAGAACTATATATAGAGGCATTTGGTTGGGAGGAGATTCATCTCTCAAGCACGTGGTGGTTGTAATCTTGCATTGGTATCAAAGCAAGCTTTCATGGTGACCTTGGTGGCTCATCATCTTCTTCATTAGCTCCTATGGAGACTTCAACATGATGTTCATGACCCTCATTAGTCATTGATTCTTTTTTTTTTCTCATTGAGGTATTCTTACTCGCTTAGTTTTTGTTCATCACGGATTCGAGGCTGAGTGGCGTTTCTTGGTCTCGCGTGCATCGATTCGTTTTGGCGGCACAATAGAACGTTGTGCAAAAGATAACAAAAAGGAGAAGTCGTTATTGTTGTGCTTGCACGGGTTACGAACCCACAACCTCCTTGACAAGAGATACTCTCTTATCCGAGAAACCAAGCGTCCTTCGCGAGTAAAAATTTCAAACGTATATATTCATTTTATATTTTGTGTTATAAAAGTTAGCAGATAAGAAACACAAGGGTGAAGGTAGTTGATCGGGCTCAATCCGACGACCATTCTGTCAAGAAGCCTTCATTCTATTCGCCATAGTAATGCGTCTTCATTTCACACAGTTGATATTAAACCCATATCCAGTGATGCATTTCCTGACAAGCAAAAGAAGCCTTAATTTTTAGGTGATAGGATTTAGGGATTGAACCCACAATAGCGCTATCCAGAGCATAACCTCCTATTGTAGAAGACGAAATGTATTGATGGTTTTCTATTTCTTAGAACAAAGCTACAGAAGTTGATCACAAGCAGAAGGATAAAACTAGAGGACGGCTTGCAGAGCTCAAACTACCGGCCTCATCATCTGAGATTATTGATCTATGCCACTCCGCCAGTAGTACCGGACGTGAAATAGTTTGAAAGCAATTAATTTAGATGTGTCGAATCGGAGAAAATGCCTCAAGCATTAGAACAAAAAGCTTTCAATATTTGAGCTTTGAAGTACTTAAATTTGTTTTGATCTTTCTCTCTTTTGTTATTTGCTATACCCGAATTGATGAAGCCATGTGAGCTAGAAGCTATTTCTTGATTTGGCTTTTAGAGAGCTTTGACTCTTGAGCTCTTTGTTTCATCTCAAGTCTAGCTCACTTGAAGCATCCCTTCCATATCATCGGAAAGCATTTGAAGGGCCAAAGAAAGCATAAATCAAGGAAGGCATGTCATGTTTTGGATTTCATTTCTCTCGAGTGACAAAGAATGCTTGGACAAGGGCCTAAGGATGGAGAATGGTTCTTCTCGAGGATCAATGGGAGGACGTAGCTCTATTTGGAGATAAGTATTTTCCAAAGTTAATGATTGGTTTCAATATCTGTTTTGCTCTATGCTTTCATGTAGGATGCATGTTATTATCATTGAAGTATAGAAGTAAACTTCATTTTTGATGATCTTGATGCAAATTATTGAAAGCTAAATGAAATAGCATAAATGTATTGAAACACTCATTAAGCATAAGCATGCATCTATATGTCACCCCATGGGAGTAAAAGAATGTTTGTGCATTTCTCCTTTCAAAAGAATGTTTTCATGCACAAAACACGTTTTCTTCATGCTTGAAAAGATAGTTAATGCTCAAGTTTATGCACATGAACAGTTAAATATTTTTTGAAAAGCTAGCAAGAAGAATGTTTGTGCATGGATGATTCCTAACATGCATTTTCAAGCTCAAGAAATTGCTTGATTTAAGTTTGGTGCATGAAAGGGCATGCACTCACATGCATTTGCATGCAAGAACAGGCATTCACATATTCATGATTGCTTGTTAAGTAGTTGAATACTTATACTTTCATTACCTCTTTTTTCTAACTTGACTTAGATAGCTAGAGAAAATAGTAAACTAGGTAGTTCCAAGGCTCCTTGCTGCCATGCAACTCAAGTAGCTAGTTTGTTTTTTCTCAAACGTGATACTTAATATGACTTGAACTTAGTCTCAAGTGAAGCATTATTTGAATACTAAACTCATCATGGAAACCTCAATGGGTCGACACACTAATATTGGTTACCACACTAGTATTCTGTGGTTGGATGATGTTTTCAAGTTGCCTTGAATCTTTTTGAGAATCCAGCTTATTTCTCTTAAAGATAGAAAAAATGTTTCAATATCCTATTGAAACAGATCTTTGAGAAGTTGAAATACTGAGTCATCTAGACTTTGAATCATAGCAAGTTTACGTATCTTCAAAGTTTGAATTGGTTGAACAGAGTTTTAGTTCTTTCTTTCTGATTTTTGAATCTTTTGGATTTGACTCAGATATGGTATCTGATTCTTTTCATAATAGTAAAGGGTTAGCCGGATAGAACCAGGTAACTAAATTAAACATCCTAGATAGATGTTCTATACAAGAATCTTTTCAAACATCGAAAGATGATAAGTTCAAGATTGACTTATCCATTTGAATTTGCTTCAAGTTATAGCATAAATGATTTTCTAGAGTCGAGTATACTCTAGAATTAGAGAAGTTAGGAATTGCTCACCAAATTGACAATTCTGAAGAACTTTTAGCTCAAGTCTATGATAAAAGTGTCCTAAGTTGGATAATTTTCATTTTGAATTTGAATTGGTCAAGTTATAGTATGGTTGACTCAAAAATGGTAAACTTTCTCCTACAATTTACATAGGTTTTTTAAACTCATTAGGACAAAGTAGTCCTCTAGTCGAGTAAAAAAATCAAGTAAGTATTGGATAGGAGTTAATCATTGTACAAACATCCAAGTTAGATGTTTGGGACAACCAAACTTCAAGTTTTCCAAACCAAATTCACGTGAATCAAGAGTTCTCAAAGTTTTACGAGGGATAAGAATCCCATTCGTTACTAAGTCCATGCATGAGGCATGCCCAGAAATGGACTAGTAATTTGAATCCACCAAGTTCACATGTTTGTGCCTAGATTGCACATCAAGAAACCGTAAATTGGCCAGGGATGTTTTTAGATCCACCCTTATTATTCATTCACTACTTTGAACTTTGATCATTTTATCAAAGTGCAAAGCAAGACAATGCTTTGAATCATTTCGGTAGGGATACCACCATAGAGATGAGACATGTTCTTCCTGTTCTAGAACATGACCATGTTCTTCTAGTTTTAGAACATGAGGGTTGGGGGTTGCCTATAGTATGTATATAGCTCTATTTTCGAGGACAAAAATATTTTCCAAGGGCGAAGAATGTAATAAAGTAATTCTATGATCTAAGGGTCCGACCAATTAGGACAGATCTTAAATTGGACACCATTTGGTCATCCGTATGTATGACCAAAGATCTCGAGTTTAGACTTACTAGGAGTCTTGTGCTCTTGTGAACAAGTGATCTACTTAGCTTAGTGGTTAAGTCTCAAGATGTGAAGGAGGAGGTCTTGGGTTCAATCCCCATGGGAGACATGGGGAGAGTATTTTCTCCAAAGAGATCTAGAGCCTTCTAGAAGCATCCACTTGAGTTAACTTGAGTTAACTGGGGCACTTGGTGTACATGCAGTTACATGGCCGACACATGGATGGTTAGTATCCACCTGCCCAAGAAGGTAGTCCCCTGGAGAGAGCTATATATAGAGGCATTTGGTTGGGAGGAGAGTCATCTCTCAAGCACGTGGTGGTCGTAGTCTTGCAGTATGAATAGTTACAAAAGCAATTCGAGAAAGATGGGGAAAACCACTATTGGGACCAAGACCGATAAAGTTGCAACTGACATACAGTCATGTAGAACGTCCGTTAAGACTCCTAAAACTGTAACCTTGACTATATGTGGAGTAGAATTCGAACATACCCTAGCCATATGCCAATTGGCAAGGTAGGTAATTACGAGATGATTTTAGGAAGACCTTTCATGCAACAAGTAAAGGGGATTCAAGATTGGGAACGAGATGCTTTATATCTTAGCCATATGCCAATTGGCAAGGTAGGTAATTACGAGATGATTTTAGGAAGACCTTTCATGCAACAAGTAAAGGTGATTCAAGATTGGGAACGAGATGCTTTATATCTTGAACACCAAGGCATGATCACTAAAATAAATCTCCAAAACGTCTCTTATAGAGATGTTACACCTCTTCAATGGAACAACATCCATAAAGAGGAGGATGATGTATCAATCTATAGTGTTGGATCTACAAATCAATCTTGGATGAATGAAGATATGCAACTATGAATTTACAAGGCAGCCCAAAGATAGGATAAAATGTTACAACATTGGAGACCATGGCTGGAAGAAGAAATACCTATAGAGGACCCAGCATATATGCCTGAAATATTTCCAAGAAAAGCTTTGGATCCCCACATATAAATGGAAATATTAGCTACCTTGTATGTGTGTGTAAATGAAGAAATTCTAACCATGAATGAGTGTGTGGATGAAGAAGGGTATGATTTGAGCTTGTGCATGGTAGTAATCCAAGAGGCAGAAGAAGGAAAAAATAATAGAAAAGGGATTGAACGAAGAATGTGAAAACATAGAAATGGAACCTATATTTAGTTTAGAGGAACAATATTTAAAGAAATGGAAATGGTAAAATCAAAGGAAAACAAAAATATTATTCTCTATACAAGAATATCTTTAAAACCCAATTAAGAAGAATAACGAAATGGATTAAGTAAATCAGTAAAAAGAATATGTTGAAGTTCCAAAACATTTTAGAGGTATGAATTAGAGGAGAGAAACATTTCCTTTCAAATGCCTAAGAGAGAGGCACAAGGTAGAGTATCATATGACAAAAAGGAACAAAAAAAGAAGATTTTAGTGACCTATTATGGGTTGCATGTAGCATTCAAGTGGGGTTGGATTTGTCATAAGAAACGCATCCATTAAGATCAATTGAAGGGTGATATGAAGGCATGGTGTGAAACACCCTTAAGCCAAAGGCTTTATGTATAAAATACCATCTTGTTGATAATAAAAAAGGGGGTCATGATATGCACATTCTTGATGATATCTTGTGTTGGTATTCGTGTGCTCCAGTTAGTCATGTGATCTTCCCTTACAAGCATCTATTGTCTCTCAATCATCACGTATGATTGATTGCATGGATACGCTAGGAAAACATAAGCATGAGAGGATATGAAGCAGACACAACCATGGGCCTCAATACTTTTGCAACCACAAGCGGCTGCACCCCCCTTTGATATGTGTGCTCTTCCATTGTCAAGCACATGCACTTGCATCTATTAGATGGTGGGTTCATGTCAACATGGACATATTGTACAGGGACTTGATGGATTGAGCAGGAAGGAGCACCACCACAATTGCCTACATGAAAGAACTTAGAGAAGCTTGTAGGAGGTAGAAAAGTAAGTTGCGAAGTGAAGAAGTTTCGTCTAGCCAATTGGCAGAAGATCAGCCATTGAGCTTATGGAGACTCAAATAGACCATATAGGCATGTGATAAGTGCAATAGAATGTAGTATGTACTTTGGAGCATCAAGGAGAAAGAGTTGATACAAGACAGATAGGTTTGCACATTGACTATCTCAAAAAACTTACTATCTTTAGACGAGACAATCAACTTCAAATGCTCATAGCCACCAGCGAGATTAAAATTAGAAAAAATCATTATGGAGGAGTGATACATATAGGGTTGATTGTATAGAATGCACAAGAGTACAAGAAATAAGCAAAACATGCTTTTGGAATGGATGAGACACTAAAAATGGTACCTCCTATTTTTTAGGAATGCATAGAGATAGACCAAAAGACAAAAAAACTAAGATTTCGCCCAATATACTACACCACATTCTTTTAAAGTTTATCCACATACATTAGACACTACTACCTTTCCAAGGAGTGCTCACTCGTCCAATTTGGAGCTCTATAGAGAGAACAACAGCCTTTGCTTACTATTGTTGAAGAAGATGATGCAGAAAAAATGGAGCAAGACAATGATGGCCACAAGTATATGTATATTGCTTCCCTATAATGTACAAGTGATTTGAAATCTTTATATAGACTCTTGAAGTGCTCCATGAATTTTACAAGTGGATTTTGAATTCAAATGAAGGCGGGATTAGTTGTTGGACAGAATCAAATCATTTTCCTACAATCTTGGAAAAATGAAGATCTAGTTTGATATACTTTTAGGTGATTGGTTGATTCATTGATTGCAACTCAACCACCTGAAATTTATGGAAGACAAACATCAAAGTTCAACTGATGTTGAGGTTTAACCTTTGATTTCCATCACTCCTTGGAATGGAAACAAATGAGAACTTACAAAAGTTTCATAGTTTTTCTTAGCACTTTGCATGCTTACCAGGGCTCCTACTTATGGAATATAACAACTATCTTGTGAACTTTAAAATTTCAGCTAGCATAAGTTCCATTTAGGTTTATTTTGATTTTTATCACATCTTGGAATAAAATCAAATAAAAGAGGTTATTAGAAAGTGCTCAAGTACCTAAGGAAACTCTTCTCATCTTGCTTGGAGAAACTCTTTCTCAAAGAGACAGGTGAACTCAACCCAGGTTGAAGGTTTTTTAGGAGTCTCAGATGTGAGAAGTGGAGAATGACATGCCTAGGACTCACCTCCTAGCCTATTTATAGCTCTTGCCTAGTCACCATCTAGAGTTCTCTTTAAGGTTCCTATACTCATCTGGCCATCATGAGTAGGTACCTCATATGAACTCTCTAGCTTTTGGCCTTGGCTATCCCCCGAGCAAGGAACTTCTCGTTCCTCCAAGCATGTACATCTCTTGAATATAACATCAGAGAGACTCCTCCACCACATATAATCCTTATGGCCCAATGATAAACTAGCCTCTACCACTCGAACATGCTCACAGGTGTTCTTAAGCTAGTGGACATCATGCCACTTCTCTAAGAACGTCAAAACAGTGTCATTATTCCTATCCTTATCTTCACCCGAGAAGTAAGGATGACGCAAATCTTTTCCCAAGGAAAGATCTACTAGATGGATTTGACCTACTAATTGCCCCAAAGTATTAGCAAACAGTGGAGCGGTAGGAGTCATCAAGCTAACACGACTCAAGCTACCAGTTAGGGGAAATAAATCTACTTGGGAGATGGATGTATCCGGATCCTTCTCTAGCAAAACAGACATTGGCAAAGTTGCAATTGTATCCATATGGCTACCCAAAGTAACTCTACCTACATCCTTATGCTTTTGGAGCAAGTCCAAAATAGCCTTAAGGTGACTTTGAATTCTGTCAAAAGATTGACGAAGGTTCGCAACTTCTACCAAGACATTGGACAAATGTCCAAGGCCCTGCTCTACTCTCAACAACCTACCTTCAAAATCATTCCTCTCGTTTAAGGTGGTGTTGATGTCCCCTCGCAACGTGGTTGCCTCAATGTCTAAATTTAATGCCATCGTAACTACATTCGATGCATCAATCACATGACAAGGAATTGAAATCGTTCATGCAGATGTATGCAATGCACGTGATATTACTAGTGGACTAGTCATGAATGAAGATGCTGCTAAAATGGGAACTGAAACATACACCAAAGCACTAGTACTACTCCTTAACGTAGTGTGGCTCGAAGTCCTTTCCATCACACATAGTCTGTATACAAACTTACTTAGATTTCCTAACGTAAGTGATGTGTGTGATAAAGTCTAAAGGTACGATGCACAAATTCACAAGAAAACTTCCTCGTTTAATTTGTGCTTTGTTGTGGAATCGATTCTAGCAAAGAGTGCCAGAATAATGACCTAGCTTGATCCTCTAGGACTTCGCTTGTCTGTTCCTTCGATCCTTGCTAGAAACTTTAGCTATCCTTGACTTTAATCACCACGGACATGCAATACGATTTGGTTGGGGATGATAGCAAGCTCCAGAGAATACACAAAGAAAAGGATCTCGGCTTGGGATTAGCAGAGATTAGACAGAATCAATTCAAGATTATATATGCAAAGAAAACGTCATTCAGGCACTTTGATGTAGTGGTATGGCATGTGAGATTGAACTCGAAGGTTTTGACTTCAATCCTGGTCTGTTCTGGCCTTTTGCTTCTTCCTGATGTAGTTCTAGAGTGCATGTGCTAGAGAGATGACTCTCCTCCCAACCTTATGCCTGTATAGATAGCTGCTCAAATCAACGAGGACCACAAATGTAACTAGAGTCCACAAGTGCATGTGCAATCTCCTCCACTCCCTTCATATCTTCCACTAGAGTCTACTAGTGGCTAGAGTGTTCTCGACCACTGCTTTAGTACCTTCCACTACAGTCGACTAGTGATGGTTGTACTCGCCACTCGAGTCAAGTCTCTCAAGACTCAAGTTAGCTGATGTTACCTTGAGTTGGAAGGCTCTAGAACTTCTTGGGCAAAACTCTCTCCCCATGCTGGGGGTTGAACCCAAGACCTCATCCTTCACAACCATGAGACTTAGACACTAGGCTAAGTGGATCACTTGAATATGAGAGCACATGAACTTATGCTTGAGTCTATTCTTGAGATCTTTGATCCTACAGACGAGTGACCGAACGGTATCCAATTTCAGATCTCTCTGAACCGGCCGGACCCTTAGATCATAGACTTACTTTATTATATTCTTCCCCCCTTGGAAAAGATTTTTTTCCTCAAAAATAAAGCTATGTATATAACCATAGTTAACCCCCGAGCCTCATGTTCTTAAACCGGAAGAACATGGTCATGTTCTAAAACTAGAGGAACATGTCTCATCTCTGTGGTGGGATCCATGCCCAAATGATTCAAAACACCGTCGGGCTTTGGACTTTGATAAACTAGTCAAAGTACAAAGTAGTGAATGAATAATATGGGTGGATCTAAAAACATCCCTAGCCACTTCATTGTGTGTTGATGTATGATCTAGGCACAAACATATGAAATGGATGGATTCCAATTACTAGTCCATTTCTGGGCATGACTGGTGCATGGACTTTAGTAACTAGGATGGGATTTGTATCCCAATCAAGACTTTGAGAAATATTGATTCTCTTGAAATTTGTTTTGGAAAACTTGAAGTCTGGTTGATCCAAACATTTGACTTGGATGTTTGTACAATAGTTAACTCCCAACCAACAATTACTTGATTTCTTCATGTGACTTGAGAACTACTTGATCCTAATAGGCTTGAAAATCCTATGTAAACTATAGGAGAAAACTTTCCATTTACTTTGGATCAACCTTACTATATCGTGACCAAGTCAAATTCAAAATGAAAATCGTCCAACTTAGAACATTGTTCTCAAAGACTTAAGCTAAACGTTCTTGAGAGTTTTCAATCTTATGAGCAATTCCTAACTTTGTTGTTATAGAGTGTACCGAACTCTAGAAAGTCATAAGAGGTATGCTAGTAACTTGAAGCAAACCCAAATGAGTAAGTCAATCTTGAACTTGTCATCGATTGAAGATTGAATTAGTTCTTGTACAGAACATCTATCTAGGATGTTTAATTTAGTTATCTAGTTCCAATGGGATAACCCTCGACCTTTGCGAAAACAATCAGATACCGGATTTGAGCCAATTCCAAAAGATTTGGAAAGCATAAGGAAATAACTACAATTGTGTATAACCAATTCAAAATTCTAAGATATAAACTTGCTATGAGTCAAATACTTGATGACATAAGATTTTAACTTCTTAACAATGTAGTTCAACTAAGTATTGAAGCATTTTATTTTTATCTTTAAGAGAAATAAACTTGATTCTCGAAAAGATTCATAGAGTAAGTCTAACCATCATCCAACCACAAGATACTAGTGTGGTATCCAACATCAGCGTGTCGACCCATTGAGGTTCTATTGATGAATTTTTTGCTCAAACAATGCTTCACTTGAGACTAAGTTCATGCTTATATTCAATCTTTATGACTGTTTACTAGGACTGCAATTCTTGAGCATTGCTTTGAGTCAAAGGATTGAATTTACCAAGTTACACTAGGAACTTGATGCGTGACTTAGTCAATCTATTCCTTAGTCAAGAGGTTCAGTTCAAAGTCAAAGTCTTACTCTTTCAAAAATTTATCAAATATTTTTGAATCATCAACACTTTCGCTTGAAGTGTTTCAAGAAGATCTTGGAAGTTACTTACTTTGTATCTTCTTATGAACTTGGTCTTGAAGTATCTTGAGATCATGCTTTTATCCTCCTTGAATTTAAATTTCTTCTTTGAAGTTTGCATTTTCTTGAGGATCAGACTTAACTTCAAGATTTATTCTCGGACTAAACGATAATTATCATCCCACGGTCCGATGTCCCATACCATCTTTCCTACATCAATATTAGTGTAAAATTTGGTGTACCATACCACCATATTTTATATTCACATTAATGTGGGGGTGATACCTATTATGATGACATCATCAACATATATGTAGATGTATACATGCTTGCCTTCTTCTTTCTTCATGTAGAGAGAAGGATCTGCACTACTTGGACTATACGCACACCTTGTGAGGTACTCAAACAATCTTTGGTTCCAAGCACATGGTGCTTGCTCCAACCCATACAAAGCTTTCTTCAATTTGCTAACAAAATCTGGATGCTTTTATCTTCAAATCCAATCAGTTGACTCATGTATACCTCTTCTTGAAGTTCTCCATTGAGAAACAAAAATTATGTCAAGTTGGTACAATGGCCACGTCCTTGCTACACTTACTACAATCAAGGTTCTAATTTTTCCCATCTTTGCAACCCGATTGAAAGTCTCTTCATAGTTGATGTTGTGACTCCGCTTGAATCCTTTTGCTACTATTCTAGCTTTATGCCTAGCTAAAGAACCACCAACATTTCTCTTTACTTTAAGCAACCACTCATTTGGAACAATCTTCATACATTCAGCCTTTGGAACTAGCTCCCATGTGTGATTGTCCTTGAGAGCTTTTATCTCTTCTTGCATAGCTTGATGCCATTCTTTTTGTGTACATGCTTCTTCATATGCATCTGGTTCTTTGTCTTTAACCACTTGTGTCATATATGCAAAATGTTTTGCAATAAAACTATCATAGCTCAACCTTTGAATTGGATGCCTTGCTCTTGAAGACCTCCTTTCATTTCCTTTGGGATATTGCTTTTTCATCCAGTTCAACTTTACCTTTGGCATAATCATCTCTTCATATTCTTCTTCACTTATATTTGAATCACTATTTTGGACAACACTTTTAGTTTCAAATCCTCCATAGCCTAATATTGGTGATGAGGAATGACTCTGTAGTCTCCCCTTCCATGTTGAGCTTTCTCCATGTGATGTAGAAGCTTTTGGACCTGACATTTGAGTGCTTGTATGTTGAAATTCTCCTTGGACAACACCTCCATCATCTTCATAATCTTCTTCAAGAATCTTCTATTTCCCTTTCTCTCCAAAAAATGGGCTTAGCTCATCAAATACCACATCTCATGAGACTCATAGCTCCTTTTTCATTGGATTGTAGCACCTATATCTTTTTTGCTCCAATGAATATCCAATAAAAATACATTTTTTCAACTTTGGCTCCATCTTTGTCCTCAGTTTTTGAGGAATGTGAACATAACACACACATCAAAAAACTTTGAGATGTGTAAGATCAAGTTCTTACCAGAATATACCTCATATGAAGCTAAATTATGCATCTAGCTATTGTGCACTTGTTTATCAAGTAAACAGACGCACTAGTTGCTTCAGCCCAACAGTTTAGTGGCACCTTCATCTCATTCAGCATGCATCTTGCAACTTCTTAGATATGTCTATTTTTCCTTTCAGCAATTCCATTTTGTTGAGGCATGTACCTACATGTAAATTGTCGTTTGATGCCATTTTCATAAAGAAAATCTGAAAACTCTTTGGAAAAATATTCTCCATCTCCAGTAGACCTCAAGATCTTTATGTGTCATCTTGTTTCCTTTTCTACCTATGCTTTAAATCTCTTCAACATAGAGAACAAATCTTATTTTTGTTTTATGTAGAACATACATACTTTTCTTGAATGATCATCAATAAAAGTGACAAAATATCTATTAACAACCATGGATGGTTGTTGTGTTGATCCCCATACATCTGTGTGTATCAAGTCAAGGGCATTCCTTGCCACATAGTTGCTCTTCATGAATGGTTGTCGAGTTTTCTTTCCTATTTGGCATGCTTCACAAAAACTCATGTTGTCCAGCATCATTGAATCTTGGAAGACCTCTTATCACTTCATGGTTGCTTATTTCCTTGAGCTTTGGAATGTTTATATTCCCAAACCTTTTGCGCCACAAATTGATTTCAACAATCCTCTTGTTTCCAAAAATATACATCACCTTTCCATGTGGTTGTTAAATTTCCAAAGTAAACATCCTACCTTCTTTCCATCCTTGAGAAATGACCTTGAATCCATCTTTTGGATTCTTTATAAAGTAGCCTTTTTCATTGAACATAACATGATATCCTTTCTCTACCGTTTGTCCTAGTGAAATCAAATTCTTTGCAATAGTAGGAACATGAAGAACATCAGTCAATACTTTCTTGTCTCCAAGCTCGATTTCTCCAACATGCTCAATTGTGTGTTGAGTTCCATCACCGGTCTCCTCACATCCTTTTCCACTTGGAGTTTGAAGATTTGTGAATAAATCTCCTTGCCATGTCATATGATTGCTGCAACTTGAATCTATAAACCATTTTCGGTCATCACTTCTCATGTTGTAGTACTCATGCTTCATGGCAAGCATGGTTTGCTTGTCTCCTTCACTTGATGTATTCGCATAGTTAGTTTGGCTCCTTTGGTTTCCTCCATTCCACCTTCCATTCTTTTTTCAACAATCATTTGCATAATTTCCTACTTTAGCACAATAATGTATGAACCTTGAACTCTTTGTCTATTTCTTCCTCTACCTCTTTCATATGTGTTGTCATTTTAGTTGTCCTTGCTGTCCTCCGAGTTGCATTAGTTGGAATTTTTGTTGTTGTAGGTTCTTCCTCTTCCTCTCAAGCCTTCTCTTGTGTTCCTTCTTCTACCTAGACTTGCATATAACATTTGGCTATGGCTATCCTTGCCTTTGTTGCCTTCTCCTTGTTGAGCAGCCTCTTTAGCCACAAAATTTGGTATTATATCCTCGAACATTGGTAGAGGATCTCTATATAGAATCTTTGTGATAAAGGGCTTCCACTTCTCTTCACTCTACAAGCCATTGAGGGCGGTTTGGGCAATGTCTTCCTCCTTTATCTTGCATCCAATTGATGCTTGCTAATCTCAAAAGCTCCTCGATCTTCAACATATACTCACTAATGCTTTGGTTTGAGCTTTTCTTCATGTTGTTGAGCTCCTTCTTGAGTTGCATCTTTCAAGACCTTGTTGAAGTAGCATACGCCTTCTCTAATGCTTCCCAAACTTTCTTGGGTGTCTTTTGGATTTGCACATGACCAATCATAGTGTTAGAAATAACTTGTGAAATGAGGAATATCACCCTTTGATTCCTCTCTTCCCAATCTGCAAATTGTCTTCTTCGTGTTGGAGTAATGTTGGGATCTTGAAAGTCCACTAGTTGTGGAACATCTCTAGTAATTAGACTCCATAAACCTTTACCTTTAAGGTAATTTGTCATTGTATACCTCCAAGAAAAAAAATTATCTTTATCTAACTTCTCAACTTGCTATCTTAAATCATCCATTGAGAACTTCCAAGTTTGAAGTTTACCTCAAATATGTTGTGGTGCTATGTCTTGACTTTACAAATCTCCCCCTTGATTTGTAGCTTCTCCTTTGCTTTACTTCAATTCCAATGCTTTTCCTCTTCAAGCTCCAATGCTTTTCCTCTTCAATCTCGAATGCTTGTCCTCCTCAAGCTCCAATGCTCTATTCTTGAGCTTTGATACCAATTGTTGGAGAATTCCTCTCCTATGCATGGTAGAGAGTCAAAAACAAAACTTTTACCTATAGCTGATCTTAAGAATGAAAATTGGTATCAATTAAGGAATAGAATGAAGTTTTGATTTTGTTCACCCAAACTAGACATTGGTAGCTTTTAATTGAGCTATCAAACACTCAATTTGGAGTACGTTTAATTTGGCAACTCTTTGCCTCAAAATAGGCTACATGTCCACTTAGTTAGGTTGAAAATTGATCTTCACTAAAACCTTAATATCTCAAAGAACAAGATGATTTCGATGTTTGGTTGTAGCATGTGCCTTAGTTCCCTTGACACATGTACATCCATATACTTTCAAGTGGGGAAGATCAGGTTTCGTAAAATAATAAGCTTGATATGGTGTAAACCCATGAATCCCCGATGGTGGTGCTCTATTCATAAGATACACAGTATTATTTATTGTATCACTCCAAAAGATGTTAGGTATGCGATGAACAAGGATCTGGCACTCATGTACAAGGAAGTGCCAAGCTATTTGGAATCAATCGAGAAAAAGCAATAAGCCCAAAGCTTTGCGAAAAGCTTCAAACTTCTCCCTAGGCAAAGCCTTTGTGAAAAGGTTTGCAACGTTCTCTTGTGTGGACACATATGCCAAACTGATCTCTGTAGTAGAGAACCTCTCCCTGACATAATGATAGTGCACCTGAATGTGCTTAGTGCAAGCATGGAACACAGGGTTCCTCACAATGTCCAATGTGCTCTGACTGTTAGTAAATATGGTGGTAGTAGAAGACTAACCAACACCCAAACTGATCAACACCCAAATCAGCCATAAGGTGTCTCATCGACAAACACTCAAGAGTTGCTATGAAAGCCTCACTATACTCAGCCTCACAACTACAAGTGGCCACAGTAGGCTAGTTCTTGCTCAACCAAGATATGCATGAGCTACCAAGCATGAAGCGAAACCCACTGGTGGACACATGTGTGTCATATCAACTAGCCCAATTAGAGTCAAAAAAAGCATGTAAATCTAGCAGTAGTGATCCCCTCTTGGGATAAAACAATCCAAGTAACTGGCTACCACTCAAGTAGCAAAAGATGCACTTAGCAGCTTGTCAATGCTTGACACCTAGGCAATGCATAAACCTACTCATCTGAGAGACAACAAACTGAATATTAGACCGAGTTATGCATAATTAAATCAAGCATCGAATAGCCTGCTGATAGAGAACAACATCAAATGCATCTCCACTATCATGAAGACACAATCATAAACATGTTTCCATAGGAGTGGAAATATGTTTGCAATCTTCAAGGCCAAAATGTTACAATAATGTCTCAATATATTTTATTTGACACAGAGTTATTCCACCATCAACTTGAATAAATTGGATACCCAAATAATCATGAAAATGCCACAAATCTGACATCTCAAAAGAGGCATGCAAATCAACCTTAAAATCAGCAATATGCTTCTCATTAGGACTAGTGAGTAGCATGTCATCAACATAGATAGCAATGATCAGAATCACATCATTTGCATGCTTCACATATAAGGTGCTCTCAATTGGAGTGTTCTCAAAACCATGTGCAATCAAGTAGGCATGTATATTTTCATACCAAGCACGTGGTGCTTGCTTCAAACCATATAATGCCTTTTTCAGCATGCACACCTTGTTTTCATGCCCTTTTTTTACAAACCCATGGGGCTAAAATACATACACTTATTCATGTAAATCATCTTCAAAAATGAAATTTTAATGTCCAACTAATGTACATTCCAACCATGATGAGATGCAAGTGCAAAAATTCTACGAACGATGGTCTTTTGGCATGTGGAAGCAAATGGCTCATCAAAATTAATGCCTCTCTATTGAGCATTAATTTTTGCAACAAGCCTAGCCTTATACCCGTCAATTGTTCCATTAGGCTTATACTTTAGCTTGTATACCCATTTAGTTCCAATAGCCTTTTTGTCTAGAGGCAAATCACATAAAGACCTAGTACCACTCTTCATAATAACATCATATTCCGATTTCATAGCCGCCATCCAATTTTCTTAATTTTGTGTTTCATTAAAAGAAACAGGCTCATTCTCATCACAAAGACTAGAGATGGTCATTGCATAGCAATCTGATGCAAAACAAGCACTATGAGAGCCTAAACGAGTATGATATGACAGAGGTGCATCTAATTTGCTATCTCAAAAAGTTTGCACTAGTCATGTGGGCATAGTTTTTGCCTCCTTTATATCAGTCCTCTCATCAACAAGTGCATCATGTAAATCTTCATAAGAAATGGAATGATGTGCATCATCATGTGAAACCTATAAAGGCTAAGAAATTGCCTCATTTGGATCAGCACTTGACTATCCACCTGTAAAAAGAGGTAGCAAAGTTACATACACATCTATCACTCTAGCATAATGTAAGCACCACCATGAGGAGATCCACCTCATAATTGTCAATCCATGGAGAGATCACGGTGGTATGACAACTATGAGCAAGTGAATATACAAGTGTGTGAGTGACAAGCACACTAACATGTGCACATGTACACACACATGTATACAAGGTAAGACAAAGGGAGTGAACAATGAAATATATTGCTTAACTCTTTTTCATACAAAGTTACATAATTTCTCTAAAAATACAACCTCAAAAGTGAGCTCTTTAGCTCCTTTTATAGTTATTAACTAGCTTTGGCCATGTTTAGACCAAGTGTCTGGCCTAGTTCAGAAATAGGTTCTCTAGCTCATTTGATAGCCCAAATGCACTCAAAAAATTACGAAAATTGATATGTAGGTGGTTCTACTACTCATCAAGCATGAGGGCTCCTTGAATTGAATAAAATGTACTCTATTCTAGTAGAAACAAAATACACAATGGAATGCAGTGACGGGAGTCTTCAAAGAGGGCAATCCAAGTTCCTCATCAAGACTCTTTTCTAAACCACTTGAATCTCCATCAACATCTTCAAAACTTGCACATGTTTTACTACCAGCAGAAAGCTTTTCTTTACCTTTCTTAGATGTATTTGATGAATTTGTTGGAGTGAAATTTTCACGCAATCTTCCACTCCATGGATTTGAGTTGGAACTATTGCTTGGTGATGCATCTGGTCCACTCAAAACTTGAGATTCTGCACTTGATTTTTCAGCATTTTCTTTGTCATTTGGTTCAAGATTTAGTGCTTCTTTGGCATCTGCATAGAAGCTTGACATTTCATCAAATACCACATCTCTGCTCACCTTCGCCTGTCACGTGAGTGGGTTATAACATTTTTACTCCTTTTGCTCAAGGGAGTATCCAATGAAGACACATTTTTCTGCTTTCAGATCAAGCTTCATCCTCAACTCATCTGGAACATGTACATATGCAATACAGCCAAAAACTTTCAGATGTGATAAGTTTGGCTTTTTACCTCTAAACTTCTCTTCAAGTGTAACTTGATGTACAGCAGCAGTCGAAGTTCTGTTCATGATGTATACAGCAATATGCACAGCTTCTGCCCAATAACAATGAGGCATATTCTTCTCAACCATCAAGGCTCTTGCTATTTTTGCAATATGTCTATTTTTGCGTTCAGCAACGCCATTATGTTGTGATGTGTACCTGCATGAAAACTGATGCCGAATTCCATGATTTTTTAGAAAACTGTTGAACTCATTTGACATCTATTCACCTCCTCCATCAGATCTTAATGTCTGAATGTACTTCCCTGTTTGCTTTTCCACCATAGCTTTAAAATTCTGGAAGTGATTAAACACCTTACTCTTCTCTTTCATGAAATATACCCATACTTTGCGTGTATGGTCATCAATGAAGGTAACATAAAACCTGCAACCACCCATAGATGTGGTCTTTGTTGGACCCCAAACATATGTATGTACTACTTCTAGTACATTCTCACCAACATGCTTGTCATGTGGAAATGATGCTCTTGACTGTTTACCAAATTGACATGCTGCACATACCTTTTGCATTTCTGCAACTTTGAAATTTGGTAGTCCATGGACAATCTCCTTTGACTGCATCAATTTCAGCCTTTGCAAGTTTACATGTCCAATCCATTTGTGCCACATCTCTATATCTGCAATAGCTCCTGCAACTTTTGCAAACATGGCTACATTCATTTTAGGAATCTTCACATTTAAGGTGAACATCCTACCCACTTTGTTTTCTTTGGCAACCAATCATCCATCCTGCTTGTACTCTTCTACATATAATCTGTTGATATATTTAGGTAGTGATGTGTGTGAACACTGTAGGACCATCGGGGCACTTTTTTCCCTCTTTAGGAGGTTTTTTTCCCTCGGCTTGTATATACGCCTATTGCCCTAATGGGCTACTTATCTTTGTACATTCTCTAGTAATACATTCAGTATTGTGTGTTTGTGCTCCAAGCTTCTTCTTCTTCCTTGTGTTGTTCGCATGCTTCCGTAGACGTCTAACTCCAAAAATTGGTATCAGAGCAGGTCGTCGCTTCAACTAGGGCGCCGTCGACACTCCTCCGTTTGCAATCTCAGAATCGTACGAATTTTGGTGAGCATACTCCTCCGAACGCACTATCACAGCGCTTGTGCAGGCTATTTCGTCTTTTTGTGCCGAAGGTATATACCTGTTTTCGTTCGCCAGTATAAGCATCTCGAAGTCTGCTATAGTTTTGGCATAACTCGTCTGGGCAGTTCCGTTCAACTTTTTGAGATACAGTCAATTTTGTGCATCAAGGTATTTTAGTCACTGGCCATGGCTGAAAGCAGTGATGTATTCTGTATGTTGGCTGTTGAGGATAAGTTAGATGGTACCAACTACCCATTATGGGCTTATATGATGCGACATGTATTGGTTGCAAAAGGACTGTGGAACATTGTGCAAGGTGTTGAAAGACATCCTGTTACACCTGCAACTACAGGTACTGTAAATACAGGTGCTGGAGCTGATGAAGATGGTGTCGAAGATGATATTATGCAGATTCCTGTTCGTGTTGCTGTTTCTGTTGCACCTACTGCAGAGCAAATTTGTTGGGATGGTAGAGATGCCCATGCACATGCATTGATAGCTTTGTCTATCAAACGTGCCATTATTCCTCAAATTCGCTCTTGCAGAACAGCTAAGGATGCTTGGGATACACTTACCACATTGTACCAAGCTAGGAATGAGGCTAATGTTGCTTACCTCCAAAAACAGTTGGAGAGTGAGCACATGAATGAAGGTGATTCTATGGACAGTTTCCTAACGAAGATCAAAGACTTGAAGGAACAATTGATTTTTGCTAATGAGGTTATACCAGATAGCTCACTTGTGCAGACCGTTCTGAATGGTCTTCCTGATTCATATCAGAGTTTTGCTTCTACTCTTGAGAGAGATAAAGAAAGAAAGAAAGAAAGAGAGATAGAGAGAGAGAGAGAGGAATAGAGAGAGAGAGAGAAAAAAAAACAAAGAGAGAGGTAGAGAGATCATTTGCACTGATATGAACATTGGTTTTCTCTTGGATCACACACTATCAAATGACTGATCGAAGAGTTATGTGATTCTTTTTTTGTTTTCATCAAAAAGAGTGTTGCATAAGCAATGATCCAACATCATATAAATGACTAAAAAATTAATTAGAAGAAGTGTTGCATAAGTGATGGTTGTAGGAATCATGTAAGCAACACAAATTACTAGCATCACATTTGTGATGCCATCACATATGCAATTATTTTTTAAATCTATGTTTAACCATCTCTCAGCGTTTTGGTGTTCTAGTGTTCAGGTATTTGTTCCAATGTGTTCCGATGTTCCATTCAGGTGTGCAAGTGTTCTGAATATTTTTTGTACATGTTAGATAAAGTCTCAAAGCCATGGATGAAAAGTGGATCTATCATTTAGAGGCTTCATATCATGAATTTTATCTACCAAGAAGTCTCAACCACTTTCCTAAGTCATAGCTTATCAAAATTGTGAAGTGTTTGATAGAGAGATTCTTGCAAAATTGTAGGAGCACTTAGTATACTCAATGCATATTGCCTTTGGGATAGCCGTTTACCTATTTTTGTATGTATAAACTCAATTCTTAAAAAAATTGCACAATACAGCAAGATCTTTCATATCAACTTCTTGCATAAGGAGTTGCTTTACCACTTTGATGCTTTCTTCATTATCATCACCTACAATCAAATCATCAACATAAATAACCACAATTATGATGCCATCATCAACCTTCTTTGAATGTAATGAGTGATTTTCATCACACATACAAAATCCAATAAGATTTAAATAGTTTGCAATCCTTGCATGCCAAGCACGAGGTGCTTGTTTAAGTCCATACAAAGCATTTTTCAGCCTTCAAACATATTCAAGATGCTTTGAATCCTCATATCCTTGTGGCTGGTCCATGTATACTTCTTCCTACAACTTGCCATGTAAGAAATTTTTTTTCACATCCATTTGATGCTAGATCCATCCTTTAACTATAGCTAGTGTGACAAGTGCTCTAGCAGTAGCCATTTTAGCTATTGGGATGAAATTTTCCTCATAATCAATGTCATATGTTTGTGCATATCCTTTTGCTACCATTTATGCTACCATTTATGCTACCATCAGCATTATGCTTTACCTTTTAAACCCACTTCTAGCCTATGGATTTCTTTCCTTGTAGAAATGGAACCACCTTCCATGTTTCATTTCCATTAAGTGCAGCCATCTCCTCATCCACAGCTTTCTCCCGATCTTCATTTCCAATTGCATCTTCAAAACAAGAAGGCTCAATATCTTGTATTACCTTGGTCATGTAAACACAATGATCATCCATTTTGCTATCATATATTAATCATTGCACTTAATTCTACATCCTCTCACATCCTCTTAGTCCTGGTTCTTTTTGTTGTATCATCTGTCTATGATTTTCTTATTCTTGGATTCTTCATAGAGGGAAATCCAAGTTCTTCATCAAGGATATTTTCAAAACCACTTGATTCTCCATCAATATCTTCAAAACATGTAGATGTTTTATTAATAATAGAAATATTTTCTTTACCTTACTTGGATGTAGTTTAATTTTTCAAACTTAAATCTCCATGCAATCTTCCATTCCACAAGTTTGAGCTTAAACTATTGCTCAATGACACATTTGGACCACTCAAAACTTGATATTTTGCACTTGAATTTTTAGCATTTCCTTTGCCATTTCATGAAAAACCACATCAAGGATATTTTCAAAACCACTTGATTCTCCATCAATATCTTCAAAACATGTTTTATTAATAATAGAAATATTTTCTTTACCTTACTTAGATGTAGTTTAATTTTTCAAACTTAAATCTCCATGCAATCTTCCATTCCACAAGTTTGAGCTTAAACTATTGCTCAATGACACATTTGGACCACTCAAAACTTGATATTTTGCACGAATTTTTAGCATTCTCCATGCCTCTCACAGACTCTTCATTATCAGTCTTCTTCACACAATCTCACACACAAAGTGAGGAGTACACAAATTGAGCCAAAGAAGAATTATTTTCCTCTACTTCTATTACATAAAGAGAATATGCAATAATGACCTAATACAACTTTACAACAACTCCAATGCATAAAGAACAGTACATAAAAAAACCCTAATGTTCACAAATGAGTAAGTTGGCAAGAAAAAAATGTGTCATCACTCTCGATAGATAGTAAAGATCACTAAAAGTATCCCTAACATCTATCATTGTAACCACTATACATGTCAAAGAAATGAAAAGTGGTACATTTCATCATCAATCACCAAATGTTGAGCTTGATATCTCAACAAGAATACCTCAATTCCCCAAGGTCTAAGATCTTAAATTCTTTACCTAGCTTGTATTTGATATCTTCCATTCCCTTATATCATTACATGTGATAATCAGATCATATACATACACACGAATGTAGGAAGCTCGTTTACCTTTTTGTTTCATGAAGAGAGAGAGAGAGAGAGGTCTGCATCACTTTTTTTTTATCCACACTTGATGAGATACTCCAGTAATCTATGATTCCAGGACCTTGGACCTTTCTTTAGTCCTCAAAGATCCTTTTGCAACCTACAAAGATGTGTAGAAAACTTATTACTTACAATGCCTTATGGTTGTTCCATATACACGTCTTTTAAAAGTCTCCATTGAGAAATGCATTCTTGATGTCCAATTGGTATAATTTCCATCCACACATTGGTTGCCATAGCTATTAAGGTTTTGATGGTGCTCATTTTAGCCATGGGGGTGAAATTTTCCTCAAAATCCACTCCATATGTTTGTGCAAAGCATTTTTCAACAAGCCTTGCTTTGTACCTAGAGATAGTCCCCTCATCTTTCCTCTTTACCTTGTAAACCCATTTTCTTTCTTCACTTTCAATCCTTCCTTCTTGGATACAAGATACCAAGTCTTTTTTTCTTCAAGAGCTTCAATCATAGCTTCCTTCCATTCTATAAACCTATTTTCTTCTTCAAAACATGTAGGTTCATGACCCTCTACAACTTTATTTGTGTAAGCATAATGAGTTGATATAAATGAATCATATGTGCACCTACCTTGAGTACTTCATCTCTTCAACTTGTGGAGGTATGGACTTTCTATTCCTTAACTTATGCTTTGATACATGTAAAGATTCTTCATGGTCTTTATCTTCCACTTCAACTCCATCTTCGTCTACCTCCACAACCTTTGTTTTCTCTTGTGTTGAATGACTTGATGTTGAATTTATTCTTGCTTCTCCTTTCCAATGCAATGAATTTTTATCATCATCATCTGAACTTGTGATTTGATGACCAATAATTTCAATACTTGTTTGACTTTGAGCTTCTTCATGACTAAGTCCATGATCCTCATGTTCTTGCAAATACTCTACCTTCTTGTACCATAGAAATAGCTCATAAAAAGCTAAATATCTTGAAAATTTGAGCTCCTTTGTATTAGGATTGAAACACCTAAAATATTTTTTATCATTTGCATAGGATATAAGCTACTAGATCATTATCATCTATATGGCTTCCAATAGATCCCAATGCATCTGAAAGCTCCTTAACATTGAGAATGAATTCTTTGAGGCTACTCCCTTAGGTATTCTTTAGATTTCTCAACTCATTTTTAGTTGAATCTAACTTGCTTTAGTACTGTAGAGTAGAACCGCTTTGAGGTTTCCTAAAGATGCTTGAATCTAGGTATTGAATGTGTCATATCATATTGTTACTAATGTGTTGTGAAAGAATGAAAATAGCTCTTTTTTCATGCTCATTCCATAGCCTTAATGCTCTTAGCTAGTCGTTGGTTAGATTATCCCCAAACCTATGTCTTGGATTATTCTCACAGATCAAACCCCAAAGGCCATTGCCCATGAGGTAGTTTGAAATCCTCAAGTCCCAAGGTTGGCAATTGCCTTTGTCAAGTTTTTGAGTCTTGAATTAATTCACATCTTGTTTTTCCTAAATTTAGAATTGTTGTCCTAGCTCTATGATCATTGGTGCAAAAGCAAATTGATATTGCCTCCAAGTTTAGATCTCCTTTGATAAACTCTAAGTATGTTTGAGTTGATGAGGATTGACTACTCCCCCTTTGATAATTTTTTTTCTAGCTTTCTTTGGTAAAGAAACCTTAGAAACACCAACTCTAGTAGATCCTTTGCTTTGTAATGGATGGCCTCCCAGCACTTCAAGATGCTTTGATACCACTTTTGAGAGATTTGTCAACTCCCTATGCAATTAGAAGCATAATGTGACCTCCTAAGTTACACTCAAATAGTCACCACTCTAAAGCTCTAGTTATTTGTCAAAGACGGTGCAAAAAATTTCCCAAGATCCAACTATACTATAAGAGCTTTCCAATCAAAAAAAATTGCATCTCGAATGGATGCTCACACATAAAATGGAAATGTCTACAAAAAAACCTACCTTGCCTACACTCTCACACACCTCTACGGAGACACACTTTTACTCCAAACATCATAACTTGATGAATATGCAAATATTGTTGAGACATCAAGCTCAACATGTGATGATCGAGGATGACAAGTATCAGTTTTTTTTTCTCTGACATGTATAGTGTTCACACTAGTATATGTCAGGGACACTTTAGTAAGCTTTACTAGATTTACCTATTGAGAATGATGGAACATTTCTTTCTTTCCAGCTCACTCATTCGTGGACATTAGGATTTTCCTTATACACTATTCTTTATATATAGTAAGTATGTGAATACATTTTGAATTGCCAAGGCACCTTCTTTTGCTTTTTAGGAGGGCTTTTCTCCGTCAATTGTATATAGGCTCATGACCCTAAAGAGCTTCTTATCTTTGTACATTCTACACTCACTCATACCCATGTATTGTGCTCTTAAGCTTCCTCTTTCTCATGTTTGTTTTGTATTTTCCCAATACCCAAACTCAAAAAATTGGTATTAGAGAAGGACTTTGCTCCCCAAGGAATATCATTAGTATACCATTCCTCACTTTTTGAGATTTCTAGGAAAATTGATTAGCATAATCTCAATGCTCTATACTTCAAAACTAGTATTAAGGAGTTTTTCATAGCTTAAAAGTTAATATGGGCTCATTTAGACCTCTAAATGCACTATTGCATAACCATGCAGGTTTCAAAAATGGGGAGTCTCGATAAAATTGGTGGCTCGCCAATGCAGTATGTGTTTTAGTACAACATACATATACAAGAGTATCTGAGAACCATTTGGCCTTTCACGTGGACAATAATGATAACAATCAACAATATTAATGTGTGTGAAAACACTTATAATTGAAAGGCACATTTTCCCATCTTTAGGTTTGTTTTTCCTCCCCAGCTTGTATATAGGCCAATAGCCATAAAGAGCTGCTTAACTTTGTACATTCTACACTTAGTCATGTGATGTGTGTTTTTCTCCTTGTCTTCTTCCTTCCTTCTTTTTTTGTGTATGTTCCCAATCCCTAAACTTGGAAAATCGATATTTTATGAAATTGGGAGGAAAATTGATGAGCACATCCATATTGATCTACAAAAGAAAATTACTCCTAGGGAGTTTTGTGCAACCCAAAATTTGATTTGAGCTCATTTCAACTACCGAACACACTCTCATAAAGATTGTGTGGGTTTCACAAATGGGTAGTCTCAATACAATCCATGACTTATCATACCATTATATGATTTTTAAAAGACATACAAATACAATAGTGTTTGGTGACCATTTGGCCTTTCATATAGATACTAACAGTAACAATCAATAATAGTAATTTGTGTGAATACATTTAGAATTTCCAAGCTACTTTTTTTCCCTCTTTAGAGAGTTTTTTTTTCTCAGTGAGGTTGTATATGTTGAGAATCATGGTCTACATCTAATAGCATGAATAGACAGCTATGGAAGATCAAAATATGCAAAGTGCCTCTGAGATATCTAAACACACATTTTACCGCTTACCAATGCTTAGTGTCAGGGCTATGCATGAACCGAATTAGTTGAGAAACTACATACTGTATATCCAACCTTGTGTTGCATGCATATATACGACATCCCACAACTTGCTGATAAAGAGAAGTGTCAAATGCATCATTGGAATCCTCAACTGAGAATCTAAATCCTGTCTCAACTGGTGTGGAAACTGGCTTGTAACCCTATACGTCAAAACGTTGAAGTAGTTGTTCAACATATTTTTCTTGATGCATAACAATTTCCCCTCAACGGATACAAATTGGATGCCAAGATAGTAGCTCAAAAGACCAAGATAAATGACATAAAAAATATGTTTCAAATCAGCCATAATAATGTCAAATTTTGCATCACATGACCTAGTCAAGAGTATGTCATTGACATAATGACCAAGCACTATAAGATCAGTCCCATCTTTGTATACATAGAGTGTGCTTTCAATTGAACTACATGTGAAGCCAAGAGCAACCAAGTGCTTATGTATTTTGTCATACCATGCACCTGGAGCTTGCTTGAGACCATACGAGGCTTTATGCAAATGACAAACCATATGCTCTTTCCCTTTCATAGCAAATCCATGAGGTTTCTTCACATAGACCTCTTCTTGCAAATCAACATTCAAGAAGGTTGTTTTTATGTCCAATTGATGCACTTTCCAACCTCAATGGGAGCCAATGCAACCACGGTACGAATGGTAGTCATGGATGAAGTAGGTGCAAAAGTTTCCTCACAACCTATGCCATATTGTTGCACATATCATTTGGCAACCAATCCAACTTTGTGGCGATCAATGCTACCATCAGACTTTCTCTTAATCTTGTAAACCCACTTTGTACCAATGGCACTCTTTCCTTTTGGCAATTCACATAACTCCCAAGTACCATTCCTATGTACGGAATCCATTTCTGATTGCATAACACTCATCCATTGTGGATCGTCACATGCATCTTCAAAAGTAAAAGGCTCCTCATTACATGTTGTTGCAATAAGAGAATAATCAACAAAATTACTTGATGCATGGTGAGAGCTTGATCTTATTCTACCAAGTAAAGGTGCACTCAATTTCTTGTCCTGCAAAGTTTGTTTCAGCCACTTTGGCATACTTTGTGCACTCTTGATAGACATGCTTTCATTATGTAATACATCATCAACATGTACATCATGTGTGGGCTGAATTTCTTGCTCATTTTCAGCAATATTTTGATGCAAATGTTCAGCCATATGTGGCTGGAAATTTTCAGCAGTTTTGACAATTTTTTGTTGAAAATTTTCAGCCATGTTTGGCTGGAAATTATCTGCATTTTCAACCCCATTTGGCTCGAATTTTTCAGCCCTTTGATCCTTAGTTGGCTGGTCTACATGGCCATAGTCAAGCGCACCATTTTGGCACAAAGGCATGAGTATATCGAACACATCTTGTGAGCTAACTGTTGGCTGTTTTTTTGCATTCAAGTAGAGGAAAAACTGAATTTTCAGCAAATACCACATCTCGACTCACAATAATTGTGTTCATCAATGGATGGTACAAGCGATATCCCTTACTTTCGGCACTATAACCAACGAATATACATTTCTTTGCCTTATCATCAAGTTTGTGACGTTGTTGTGATGGCACAAGAGCATATGCCAAACAACCAAACACACACATATGACTAACCATAGGCTTATGTCCATTCCAAGCCTCATAAGGAGTGATGACTCTCAATGCTTTTGTAGGGAAATGATTCAACACATAGTTTGCACACATGACCACTTCCATCCAAAACTTATCAGGAAAATACTTTCCTTTAACCATACATTGTACCATTTCAAGAAGAGTTCTATTTTTACGCTCGGCAACACCATTTTGTTGAGGTGTATATGGCACCGTAAATTGGTGTGAAATAGCTCTTTCATGAAAAAAATCATTAAACTCATGTGACATGTATTCATCACCACGATCTGTGCGTAGAGTCAAAAGCTTTTGTGAAGAAAAATTTTCAGCCATAGCTAAAAATGCTTTGAAGCAAGAAAATACCTCATTCTTTGCTTTCATAGGATACATCCATGTATGGCGAGTAGCATCATCAATGAAGGTAACAAAATATACATGCTTCCCAAAAGATGGAGTCTTGACGGAACCACATACATCACTATGAACAAGCTGCAATTTTCTTGTAGTGTGTGTATGACTATCTTTTGGAAAAGAAGCACGATGCATTTTTCCAAGAATGCAACCTTCACATGCATGCTTTTCAATGGACTCAAGTGTTGGAAAACCAATAACCATGTCCTTCTTTTGCAAGTAACGCAACTATTGAAGTTCAAGTGACCAAAACGAGCATGCCAAAGCTCCATTTCAGCCATGGAAGAAGTATGAGCAACTAAGGCATTCGAGGCAGCCCTCTTTTATGTATCCATGCAATACAAACCATTAGATAATGTACTGGACATCACGATAATATCACCATTGCTAAAATCATGAACCATACACTTATCATCAACAAAGTGTACATGAAGTCTAGCTTTGGCAATCAACGGAACTGAAATTAAGTTCTTCTTTATATCAAGTACATACAATGCATTTTTTAAGAGAATCACACCTCCATTTGCAACCGTAAGCTCAATTTATCCTACTTCAATGACAAGATAAGAGGGATTGTTTGCACATACCACATGCCCTCCTTTGGGTGCATCTTTCAAAGAGTCAAAAAATCTTTTGCATGATGTTATGTGATTTGAAGCACCACTATCAAAGAACCAATTTGAATCAGCCTCACTCACAACCATACATTTAGAATGCAAAGAAGCATCATAATGATATGTAACAACACATGCCCAAAAATCTTGAGCCATGTTAGATTCATCATTCTTTACATTTGCTGAATTTTCAGTAATAGACATGCCAGATTCCTTCTTCTTTTCATTGCGTTTAGCAAGCTTTCTACACTCGTCAAAAGTATTACCAGCCTTTCGACATTATTTGCATCTCTTCTTCCTTTGCAAATCACCATCATTAGAGGAATGAGTGGAAGAGGAAGGTTGAGGCTTTGGTTTCGATGAACCCAAAGCTGAAGCATACTTGCTTTTCCCCTTTTGTGATATAGCAAGTGTTTGCGTTCCCTCCATCAAGCCACTCCTATTCACTCTAGATTCCTCTTCTTGCAAAAGAAGAGACACAACCTTATCAAATGCATACATATTAGGATTATGCATCCGGAATGATCTCATTTATGTTTGCCAATTGCTCTTTCAAGTCCTTGATGTGTATCACATAGACATCCACCGACTCATTTTCAGCCATACATACATCCTCAAGTTACTTCCTCAAGTATGCAACATGTGCTTCATTACGCATGGCATACAAAGAAGCAAGAGTATCCCATGCTTGTCTTGATGTAGAACATGACCGAGTGTGTGGAACTATGTGATGCTCCACAGAAAGTGCAATCAATGCATGAGCTTGAGCATCTTTTCCATCACATCTAAGTTGTCCCTATGTAGGTGGAGAAGGAAAAACCATTGTACTCGAAGAAGAAGCTCCATCTGTGACAGTTGACTGTGAAGTACAAGAACCTGCAGGTCTTCGATCTACATCTACCACTATGTTCCAAAGTTGTTTTGCAACAAGAACATGCTTCATCATGTAAGACCACATTAGATAGTTGGTCCCATCAAGCTTATCTTCAACTTGAAGCATGCCCAAATCATTGTTGCCCGCCATTTCACTAAAGAACAAGAATGTGACAAAAAACTTTACTTTGACGAAAGCTGAAATGAGTGTTGAAATTTCAGCTCACAAATCGTCACTCTGATGGCGATTCTTACTGCATGAATGGCTTCAAAATGGGGGTAAAACTTCGGTGCAACTACTGGAAATGTTTCTTGGCTACAGAAATTCATTGTTCTATGCTCCAAAGTCGATTTGCACTGTTAAAAGTGCACGCACACCACGACGAGAAAAACCAAAACTTGAGAAGGAGCTGAACTTGCTCTAATACCACTGTTGGGTGTGTGTAGAAGTGAGAGAGCCACACGAGAACCACACATAAGGAGCACAAACGCAGCATGACACACGGAGAAGACGGATGGCTAGAATAGCTCTCTCTATTGATGATGAATTGAACAGAAGTAAGAGCTGAATAATATCCCTAAGTACAAAGTACCACCACATATGAGTGAATCATGTATGTGATCACATGGGAAAAACCCTCTAGCAAGCACTAGAGTAAAAAGTGCCCATGTATAGGGAAAAGGTTCACATCAAAGCTACTCGAGGAACACATAAGTGTAACAATGGGCACATAAGCCAAACTGATCTCTCACGCTGAGAGTTTCTCCTTGACATAATGATAGTGCACCTCAATGTGCATTATGTGAGCATGGAACACAGGATTCCTCACAACTTCCAATTCGCTTTGACTCTCAGTAAAGATGGTGGTGGCAGAAGACTGACCAACTTTGGCAACAAGCCTAGCCTTATAACTATCAATTGCTCCATCAAGAGAAGTTCAAAGCTTTTTGTAAAGCTTTGGGCTTACTCCATTTTGTGGATGACCTTAGTGCACATTGCTTGACACGAGTGTCACTCCCTTCTTCAGTGCATCACTCCCAAGGGAAATTTGTTAGTATGTTTCAGTAGTGATGTGTGTGAACAAGCTTAAGTTTGTACAGACACTTGTTTCCCTCTTTAAGTCCCCCCCCCCCCCTTTTGTATATTCACCCATAACCCTAAAGAACTTATTTTTTGTACATTCTACACTTAATCCTACACTCTATGCTGTTGCCTAAGCTTCTTTTTCCTTGTGATGTTTGTGTACATTCTCGCTCCCCAAACTCCAACAATAACCTTCTACAAATTGTCTTTTCCATGAGAATTTCTGAGATGTTTGCAAAGCTTTGGACTAAGTTCCTTTAGTGTATCAATCACAGTCCACATATATTTGTACATCCATATAAATGAGTGCTAAATCTAGTTTATTATATCATTCATAGAGAGATATACATAGTATATTGTAGTAATGGATGTGTGAACACACTCGGCTTGTTTAACACTTCTTTAACTCATTAGGTTTTTCTTCCATATGTACGCCCTAAAGCCATGAGAGGCCCCTATCTTTATACATTTCACATAACACACATTCCCATGTTAAGATCTATGCTCCATCTTCAGGCATGTGTGCATCCTTACAATTTTACTTCTACACACTTAAGGATCCTCACACTAATTTGAGAATTTTAAATCCAAGATTCACTAGTACTTGTGTGCTACATGGGTTTGAATCAAGCTTTGCATAGTCTTAAAACATCATGTGTGGCTCACCTCCAACTGAACGTTTTCAGTGACCAAAAAGAAAAAAAACACTACCTTTTTCTTTTCTCATACCAAAAACAAAAAAGATCACATATTCTTTTACTTTCAAGGAGAGCATTACTAAGGAATTATCCTCCCCTTCCAAACACAATTCTTACTCTTGAACCACGCATATAGGTACATACAAATAGAGAGAGAGAGAGAGAGAGAGAGAGAGAGAGAGAGAGAGAGGAACTAGAAAAAAATCCTTATGTAATCAGTTATAGGTGTAAAGTTTATGCATGCCTATATTTGTCCAGTAGCAAGAGAACGGAAACATTACTATGGTAAGGATATCTAGAGGGAACCATGTAGACAGCATGGCTGAAAGATTATCTGAAAGTATATCATTATATGGACCTTTCTGATGTTTATCAGAGATAACTTTGTTCTCTAGCATTATCCATTGTCATCAACGTAAGAATTTCAAAGCTTTGTATAATGAAACTCCTTTCCATCATATCAAATCTTTAAAGAATTAAATATCCTTGACGCCTTCAATGGCAAAAAACATTAACATCTGTCAGGGTGTGTGCTGGGTGGTAAACACTTTGGCCCCTGGATTGAAGGTCTCGGATTCAAAATCCACAGATCAGCCTGACGTTCACCCCAGAAAGGTCCCAGGGTGCGTGAATTGTTATTGAATATTTCACGCCTGTATGGAAGCCTAGATTGACAACCAAACTTCCAAAAAAATACTAAATAATATTAACATCTTTTGAGTTGTAGAACATCATACATTAACAATTACTACGCGAAGATGATCAGATGAAGTAACCGCAGACAGACTGCACAATCCTCTGTTTCTTAGCATTGAGTTGATTCTAAGACCATACTTCAAAGATTCTTTTGATTTAAACTTCTGTTTATTGACTAGTTTTTGCTCAAATAAGTGATGTGGAGCACTTACATTACCTTTTTTCAGCAACTCTTGGCCAACGGCTGGTTCTGATTGTGAGATGAATGTGCACCCTTCTATAGGCCTGCTAATTAGCTTTCTTTTGCTAATGGATGATTCAAAGTCTGTCATCGGGCCCTCAGTTCCCATGGTAAATGCATTTGCATTGCTCCTGCCTATCCATGCCTTGTTGGACTTCTTCTGCACACTTACACATATGTGCTGCTCTTGAATTTCATGAACTTTGTCCCATCTATTAGCATCCATGTAGATGTTTGCCATCAAATTGTAGGCAGTGGCATCATCAGGATCCAGCCGGATTGCATTTTCAAAACATCTGCTACCTAACTCAATATCTTTGTACAAATAAGAGTTAGTGAGCAAAGATCTCCATATGGCTAAATCTGGTGAAATGTGCATAGTATCAATTACAGCCTCAGCTTCTCTCAATCGTCCACCACTGCCAAGAAGGTCTATGATGCATGTGAAATGACCCATGTCAGGTACAATCCCATAGTCTGTTCTCATTTGATTAAAAAGCTCATAGCCCTCATCTATCAAGCCAGCACGATTACATGCTGCAAGAGCATTAGTGAAGATGATGACATCTGGTATCAACCCTTGACTGCACATGCACGTAAGACAGTTTAATGCCATCTTACAATCCCCACACTCTGAATAGCCAGTTATCAGTGCACTATAAGATATGACATCAGGGTTTGATAGTTTATTAAACACATTTTGTGCCTCCTGCAGACTGCCACATCTAGCATACATATCAACAAGTGCATTTCCTAATGTGGAATCCATTTCCAAAGTGCTTTTAATAATATGCGCATGTATAATAGCACCGGGACCCCATGTTCCTATAGTGCAACAAGCCTTCAAGGCACTGTAAAAAATCACCCTATTAGGCTCTACATTTTCTAAAAGCAACAGCTCATATAGTTCCAAAGTTGGAAGAGCTAACTCCTGCTGTGCATATCCAGTCAAGATGGCACCCCAAGTGACTACATTATGTTCTTGCAGTCTGTCGAAAATGTGCCGAGCATCAATGATCTCTCCATATTTGGAAAACATGTCAACAAGAGCACTACCCATCAATATATCTTCTTCAAATGAGCTCTCAACAATCCCATGATAGGCCAATCTGCCAGCCTGCTTTATGTGAATTCCACAGCATGCCTTTACAACACACAGATATGTTACTTTGCTTGGTTCAATGCCCAAACATTGCATTCTTCCAAAAATTTTTAAGGCTGAGAAGCTGCTACCAAACTCTGTATGGCCAGTCATGATTGAACCCCAAGCTGCTGCATTTCGTATGACCAGACTGTCAAAAACCTTTTGTGCCTCTTTTAAGCTCCCACACTTTACATACATGTCAACCAATGTGTTTCCAACTACTTCTCCTGATTCTAACCTGGCTCTCACCACTCTCTCATGTATTAGCCTCCCATTCACTAAATCCTGAATAAGCCCACAGGCTTTTAGAACACCTGAGTAGATATACTTGTCTGATCCAAGACCTCTCATTTCCATGCTTTCAAACACTTCAAGTGCCTGGACTCCTTGACCATATTGTGTATAGCCTGAGATGAGACAGCCCCATGAAACTAATGTAGGACATGCCATGGAATCAAATACCAATCGAGCCTCCTGAAGGCCTCCACATTTTGCGTACATGTCAACCAAAGTGCTTGCGACTGCAACATCAGATTCTAATCCCGTTCTGATTATCTGATCATGTATTAGAGCACCATCTTTTGATGTGCCTACACAACAGCATGCTCTGAGGACTCCAAGAAAGGTGACTCTATCTGGCTGTATCCCTTCATGCTGCATCTCATGAAAGAGCTGCAAGGCAAGGGTACCATTTCCATGCTGTGCATAGCCTCCTATGATCACATCCCATGAAACAACATTCCTGTCAGGCACCCTTCGAAAGATATTCTCAGCCTCTTCTAAGCTTCCACATTTTGCATACATGTCCACAAGTGTGTTCCCGAGAGCCAAATCAAGGTTGACATCACTCATGATTATCTGTTCATGGATAGATCTGCCTACAATCAATGCACCTGCATTGCTACAAGCTTTGAGAATGCTGAGAAAGGTGATCTTGTCTGGTTCTTGTCCTGATTGCAGCATATTTCTATACAGTTGAAGTGCATGCATGCCCTCACCAAACTTTGCATGTGCAGAGATGATAGCATTCCATGTTAAAAGAGTAGGCTTTTTCACATCTCTGAACACAGTGCCTGCTTCAGGCAAGCTTCCACAAAGAGCAAACAGCCTAATCAGATTGTTTGCAAGTGATGTAACAAGACGAAGCTGGCTTTTTTGGATAAGGGTGTGTATTTGCCGAGCAGCAGTTAGGTCCTTCTTCTTCGTACAAACCTGCAGGAGTTGATAGGCAGTATCCCTTGTCAAAGGCATTCCATTGCTCTCCATATGGACTGCTGTGTTGAGCGCTTTGTCAAGGCAATCAGCTTTGAGGAATTTGTGGAGCTCACTACACATGTCTGAAGTGGCTCTGACAGAAGATGCCTCCATCCCTGAATCAAGAAAATATCCATGTGTATTTTAAGGGTGCAAAGCCACTGCAGAAATTCAATTTGAAAGCGATTTGATTTGCAGAAGCCCTAGAAAAGATAAGTTTGTAGAGCCAAATAAAACTCGCCACCCATGGCCACATTTGGATAAAGAGAAATGATCATGTCTACTTCAACAATAAAGTCAACAGATCCTTTCATTTTCAGACCGACTACATGTTTCTTTCTGTGAAACTGCCACATTATGAACATGAATTGTAGATTTTCAGAATTTGACACTACACCAAAACACACGTACACAACAAGAACAACAACAACAACAGGACAGAGTAGTCTTAATGTTTATCTACCCCATGAGATCACATTGGTGTGGCACATCTTCTCAATTGGACTACACTTTACATAAGTGATTATTATGATTCTTTCTTTGTTATAGATGGCTAAACAGGGGTGGTTTCGAGGATGAAACTCCTAAATGCTTAATAATAGAAGAGACTCCCATCAAGCAAAAAATATGAATCACATTCTTGGTAATATCCCCTATAAATTTTAGCTAACGGATAAGCATCTCTAGTTTTCCAATTCCTCTCCATAGAGAAAGTTGTATTCGTATACTTTTTATGTGATTTATTTCTTGATATTTTAATCTTATAAATAAATTTTCTCTTAGATTATCAATATAAATTAATTTACAAATTTTATTTCATTGCTAATTTAAAGTTTTTTTTTTCAATGGAAAAACAAGAACAAGAAGCGGATAAATTTCACTTTAGTGGAAGAGATGGCCCCAAGGACTCCTGATGCATAATATGTCCCTCACATTTTGCTCTTATCTATAAGAGCTTTCTCCACTTTTTTTTCCTCCCCACATTGTTTTAGACAACATTTGACTGGAATATGCCTTTATTTGTTTACTTAAATGCTCTTTTGACCCTTGGAATATTTAAAAGAGTTTTACACTTCAAATATGTCTAAGAGGTCAAAAGCTGAAGATAAATAAAACCTTTGTTCTGACTCCCAACCTTCAACAATTATGGCAAGAAACGCCTTGTAATTCTGTAGTTTACCTCTTCCAGGGTCTTTAAAGCTTTCTTGTATTGATTTTGTTTCTAAGTATTTATTTACAAATCTTTTTTTTTTTTTACAAGTAGCTTCTCTCTCCTCTCACAGATTCCAACATCTACAAATTTTTCAAATGAATGTGTATAAGAAATAAAAATAGAAATAAAAACATTTCTTAATGTTTTACAAAGAAAAATAAAATGTGCATTTTTTTACTTGTATGTTTGCTCAACAAAAAGTAATAGACCTTAAATTTATCATGCATAGATTCAACAAGAATCTTCATTTTCCCTCTTTATCTAGTTACACCCATTGTAGAGAATCAACATGGGATTGTTGATAGTGACCTTTGAAATATTATGAAAGCCCCAAAGCCAGCTGTTGGAAATCAATGTCACATCAGTCCAAAATCCTATTAGGGCAGAAACCCTAATTTTGATACTTAGTCATTTTTGGCACAAAATTTGGGTAAAATTTTTATGAGCCTATCTTGTAGAGCTTGAAGAGAGCTTTCTAATGGTATATGACATACAATCCTCAGAGATCAAATTTGGGAGAAAACCCTAACCCTAATTTTCTGCTCATTTAGGATTTTTACCTCATTTGATAGCTCTCAGCTTGGAGGTCATTAAAATGTCTTCAATTCATTCATCATATGTTCAAAATGTGGAAAAAGCAAGCCAGAAGCAATATTTAGCAATTAAATTAAAGTAAAGCAAAAACAATTAAAAATAGCGATGAGGTTTTAAATAAATCAACGAAACTGATTTTCTACACAAAAAGCTGCTTTATGCTTTATTTGATCGCAAGAACTTATGGATGCCTATAAAAAGAGGCTAGGGTCACTTTTGGAGATATCCCACATCAATTCTAACGCCAAAGATTGATGGAGCTTGAGGAGGTGGTGCTCTAGCACTCATAGGGCAGCCATGGTGCACTTTGTGAAGCTATGGAGCTATGTTGAGGAGTAGCCATGAAGTTCTTCTTGGAGAAGAGTGTGCTCACACTCTTGCTTATGGAAGAAGACTTACCTATCAGCAGCTTGGTAGTGTGGATCAGCCATCTACATGATGTATTTGAAGATTGTCTTCTACATGAAGATTATGGTGTACTTCAAAGACATTGGATAGAGCTTAATATAAGATTGCATCTTATGTTAACTATTCAGGTACATATTCTCTTTATGCACGCAGGTTCTACTTGGAGCTTATGGAAGCAGTAGCATCCATATCTAGAGGAGTCCTATTCGGCATACATGGAGGCAGTGGCATCCATAAAGGAGAATCAGTACATGCATGCTACATGCACCAGATGAGCTGTTAGAGAAGGTGTTTCCACATGAGTATGAGGATTTCTGTCAGCAACATGTTAGCATTCAATGCTAATTCTGTAAGTTTGTGATCTTTCACACACAGATCTCATTTAGGGTCTTCCATAGCCTAAATTCAGATTAGAGTTTGCTGAATATCAGTTTCAAACTGATCTTTCCTCTTTCTATCACTCACATACACTCTTCTACAACCTATCAGGTCATACATCTCATACAATATTCAGATTTTTGTTCCTACATCTGAATATTCTTGTAAATTATGTACATACACTTTTCCATTTATTTTTGTTCACATAGAGTGGTTGAGATTTTGACTCCCACATTGTAATTTGACATTTGTATATATGATGGTGTGAGTAAGCAGTGGCTTACGTTGCACTTTGAAAATGTTGTCTAATCTCTCTCTATCTTTGTCTCATTATTGTATGATTAAGTGTGGTATGTTCATGTTTGCCAATTTTGAAAGAAGCTTGAATCTATGTTGTAGATCTTGGACCTATGGGACCTGTGGAGTTAGTTATGGGCCTACCTAATTTCCAACATTTGGTATCAGAGCTCCCAGACTACCAACATATGGTTTCAGAGCATCTTCTAACATTTAACATATGACATACACACTTAATCTAGATGAGTAGAGATTTGAGAATTAGAAAATTCAGTCACATGTTTATTTATCAGTGTGAAGTATGAAGTTGATGATCTGTTAGCAGCCAAATACTTTCGGAAGCGTAAAGATAATTTACAGAAGTATTGCATGAAGACCAAGACTTGATGAAGAGAAGGCTACTTCAAATTCAAGGAAAAACAATGGTTTGGAGAAGATGAAGGAACCAGATCAACATCAAATCACATGTATTAGTTTCTACTATCATATTGTCATTTGCAGGTCATATCTTAGAAGAGCAGTTATGGAGATTTGGCGGATTCAAGAAGTGCTTTTAAACACTTTCATTACTTTGAAAGTTAAAGCATTAGCTACATCAAAACAGGTATCTAGAGGTTGTTCTTGACAGTTTTGATAGGAGATCTCTTTCATGGCAAGAAAGCTCATCTAAGAAGACAAATTTGGAGATGAGATCAGTTTTGTTTTCAACCAACACAAGGTTGGAAGTTTTTTTTATCTAGGTACAAAATCTAGGTATCTAAATTACCTAGAGAGGTAATTCAGTATTCAGCCAACTCAAGGAAAAGGTTGGTGAATTCAGTCATATCAGTCACATTTGAAGCAGAGTATTAATTCCTCATATGCTGAGATGGAGAGGAGATGGAGCTCAGATGGTAGAAGCATGTTTTATCTTCTATGTTCACTTCCATTTATATACCATGTTTGTTTTGTCTCTTACTCTTAGCACTAGAGGAAGAGAAAAATTCATTTGAAGAAGTTAAGAGTGCTTGCTACTTCAAGATGAAGAGAACAAAAGGTATGGAAGAGAACTTTAAAGATATCGACATCATCCGGTGGAATAAAGATGCAAAAGAAGAAGGTCCAACAATTTAAAAGGGAAAGTAAGACTTCTTTTTTCTTTGATATTTTCCATATACTTTCCTACTTTTATCCTCTACATCCAAAGACAAGTCTACGAGAACATCTTGTGTGAAAAAGATAGTTTAAAGAAGAAGCATTTTCTTGTTTTGCATTATACTTGGTCATGTTTTAGTAGGTTTTGACAAAGAATCGAATCGAGAAAAAGAAAAGCCGCAGATATCTAAGACAGCTTATATGTTTCCTCAATGAATTCTTGGAGTGTCAATTCAGAGCTACTTGGTATATGACAAGTTTCAGAGAAATATTTTTTCTTGTTTACCTAACTCTCGAGGTAAAAGAGTATTTGTAGCACATGTTGGAGACTTAGAGTGAGGTTTTTTGTTTGGAAAAGTTACCTCATATTCAGTATATTCAGTATACTCAGAAAATTCAGAGTTTTTTAGGAGGAAAATCAAGAAAATTCAGTATTTTCAGAAAAATTCAAAAAATTCAGTATTTTCAGAAAAATTTAGAATTTTTTATGTACCAGATAGAGAATCTACTTTCTATGTTTATCTTGACTTTTTGATACATGCTTGTATTCAGAAAGGTGTTCCATCAGATCCTATCACTTGATTGAGAAGTGAAGTTAGCCAAAAGAAAGTCAAGCAGATACTATCACATTTCACTCGGGAAGAATATGAAGATATAAAGTATCAACTTGCAAATTTTGGAGTTCTCAAGGTGAGAGTTTGTCCACTTGTGTTCCAGTAGAAGTTGCAGTGTCTTGGGAAGGATTTAGTTGAAGAAAAGTTTTACAACTTTATGGAAGAAGCATGGACACTTAAGAGAGATTCAGGTAGCAAATCAAACATGCAAATCAAACATTCAGTCATGAAAGTTTGATGAGTGCAGATTCTACACAGGTATTTTGTTGGAGAGATCATAGATCTTCAGTATTTTTGAGTCAGATGTCTATCCTTTGTTTGTCAAGTTCTTAACATTGGAAGAAGTAAGTCAAAGATACAAATTCTATCAGATTATTGTTGCAAAGAAATAAAAGAAGATATTTGTTATGTTGCAGAAGATTATGAATCCTAAAGTGCTTTCAGCAAGGTTTTTGTTATCATGTAATAGATCAGCTAACCTTATTCTATATTATGGGAAGATGAGGGGTGGCAATGAAAGCTATTGGCACGTGTACAGTGCTAATAAAAAGGGTTAAGATATTTTGTTTCAAACATAGGTATTGATGATATGGTAGCAATGCTAAATCACTAAAGATCAGATTTATTGAAAGAAGGAAGACGTTCCAGATTTCATAAAGTCTGATATATTTTGAAGAATTTTGGATATTAGTGTTAAATCATCCAAGGGGGTGATGAAACATGAAGACTTATTTTCAGCCATATGTGAAAGAATGCAGAGTCATGCCTACAGGTATTCCTATATTTTCTTTATCGGTTTCTCTTTATGTTCCAGCTTTTGAAGAAGAAGGAAGAAGGAGAATGTCTCGAGAAAGTTCCTGTTAGGTGTTCCTGTTCAAGAGAAAGTTCCAGAGTTCTATTGAAGAGAAGCTTGATATTTCAGAGAGGTATGTTACTTATGATGCGCACATATATGATTATACCAGACTTTGAAGGAAACAGGTATGAAGGACTTACAAATAGAACAAGGATGAAGATATGATGACATCATAGATATGAAATTTTGGTGAGACTCTCATGAGTTGAGTTGAGTACAGTCAGAGATAAACAAGCTAGTGTTCATAATACACTAAGTTGTGAGTTGTCAGTTACAAGTTCCAGGATTCAAACCTGATTTTGTTTAGTGTATTTACATGACACAGCAAAAGTACATTGAGAAACCTTTTGTATGCAGCAGAACTACGTTGAGAAACCTTTCGTAACACAGCAGAAGTACATTGACAAACCTTTCGTAAGCTAAATGCAAAATGTGAATCATAGTGTATGCTTACAGGTTTGAGAAGACAAGAGATGGCAGATTCAGAGTCAGTTCATGCTACATGTGTTCTCAAGCAGTGATTGCTTTATGTATGCTAACACTAATGGATATCTAGTTTGCATATTTTCTCAGGTGTTAAGGTTCATATTCAGCAAATTCAGATTTTTTGAAGTTTGAGAAGTTCAAATTCAGTTTTGAAGAAGACTATTGAAGATAAAGTTTGAAGATCAATTCTAGAAGAGAAGATTGAAGCTTAATGTCAGTTTGCAGATGAATGAAGTTGCATATCCAGTTCAATTTGTACCAATATGACATTGCAGGGGGGATTGTTGGAAATCAATGTCACGTCAGTCCAAAATCATATTAGGGCAGAAACCCTAATTTTGGTACTTAGTCATTTTTGGCACAAAATTTGGGTAAATTTTTATGAGCCTATCTTGTAGAGCTTGAAGAGAGCTTTCTAATGGTATATGATATACAGTCATCAGAGATCAGACTTGGGAGAAAACCCTAACCCTAATTTTCTGCTGATGTAAGGTTTTTACCTCATTTGATAGCTCTCATCTTGGAGGTCGTAAAAATGTCTTCAATTCATTCATCAGATGTTCAAAATGTGGAAAAAGCAAGCCAGAAGCAATATTTAGCAATTAAATTAAAATAAAGCAAAAGCAATTAAAAATAGCGATGAGGTTTTTAATAAATCAACGAAACTGAATTTTCTACACAAAAAGCTGCTTTATGCTTTATTTGATCGCAAGAACTTATGGATGCCTATAAAAAGAGGCTAGGGTCACTTTTGGAGATATCCCACATCAATTCTAACGCCAAAGATTGATGGAGCTTGAGAAGGTGGTGCTCTAGCACTCATAGGGCAGCCATGGTGCACTTTGTGAAGCTATGGAGCTATGTTGAGTAGTAGCCATGAAGTTCTTCTTGGAGAAGAGTGTGCTCACACTCTTGCTTATGGAAGAAGACTTACCTATCAGCAGCTTGGTAGTGTGGATCAGCCATCTACATGATGTATTTGAAGATTGTCTTCTACATGAAGATTATGGTGTACTTCAAAGACATTGGATGGAGCTTAATATAAGATTGCATCTTATGTTAACTATTCAGGTACATATTCTCTTTATGCACACAGGTGCTACTTGGAGCTTATGGAAGCGGTAGCATCCATATCTAGAGGAGTCCTATTCGGCATACATGGAGGCAGTGGCATCCATAAAGGAGAATCAGTACATGCATGCTACATGCACCAGATGAGATGTTAGAGAAGGTGTTTCCACATCAGTATGAGGATTTTCTGTCAGCAACATGTTAGCATTCAATGCTAATTCTGTAAGTTTGTGATCTTTCACACGCACATCTCATTTAGGGTCTTCCATAGCCTAAATTCAGATTAGGGTTTGCTGAATATCAGTTTCAAACTGATCTTTCCTCTTTCTGTCACTCATATACACTCTTCTACAACATATCAGGTCATACATCCCATACATATTCAGATTTTTGTTCCTACATCTGAATATTCTTGTAAATTCTGTACATACACTCTTCCATCTATTTCTGTTCACATAGAGTGGTTGAGATTTTGACTCCCACATTATAATTTGACATTTGTATATATGATGGTGTGAGTAAGCAGTGGCTTACGTAGCACTTTGAACATGTTGTCTAATCTCTCTCTATCTTTGTCTCATCATTGTATATTCATGTTTGTCAATTTTGGAAGAAGCTTGAATCTATGTTGTAGATCCTGGACCTATGGGACCTGTGGAGTTAGTTATGGGCCTACCTAATTTCCAACATTTGGTATCAGAGCTCCCAGACTACCAACATATGGTTTCAGAGCATCTTCTAACATTTGACATTGACATACACACTTAATCTAGATGAGTAGAGATTTGAGAATTAAACAATTCAGTCACATGTTTATTTATCAGTGTGGAGTATGACGTTGATGATCAGTTAGCAGCCAAATACTTTTGGAAGAGTAAAGATACTTTACAGAAGTATTGAATGAAGACCAAGACTTGATGAAGAGAAGGCTACTTCAAATTCAAGGAAAAACAATGGTTTGGAGAAGATGAAGGAACCAGATCAACATCAAATCAGAGGCATTAGTTTCTACTATTCGATTGTCGTTTGCAAGTCATATCTTAGAAGAGCAGTTATGAAGAGATTTAGAGGATTCAAGAAGTGCTTTTAAACACTTTCATTACTTTGAAAGTTAAAGCATTAGCTACATCAAAACACGTATCTAGAGGTTGTTCTTGACAGTTTTGATAGGAGATCTCTCTCATGGCAAGAAAGCTCATCTAAGAAGACAAATTTGGAGATGAGATCAGTTTTGTTTTCAACCAACACAAGGTTGGAAGTTTTTTTTATCTAGGTACAAAATCTAGGTATCTAAATTACCTAGAGAGGTAATTCAGTATTCAGCCAACTCAAGGAAAAGGTTGGTGAATTCAGTCATATCAGTCACATAGCAGAGTATTAATTCCTCATATGCTGAGATGGAGAGGAGATGGAGCTCAGATGGTAGAAGCATGTTTTATCTTCTATGTTCACTTCCATTTATATACCATGTTTGTTTTGTCTCTTACTCTTAGCACTAGAGGAAGAGAAAAATTCATTTGAAGAAGTTAAGAGTGCTTGCTACTTCAAGATGAAGAGAACAAAAGGTATGGAAGAGAAGTTTGAAAATGTTGACATCATCCGGTGGAAGAAAGATGCAGAAGAAGAAGGTCCAACAATTCCAAAGGGAAAGTAAGACTTTTTTTTTTCTCTTATACTTTCCATATATTTTTCCTACTTTTATCCTCTACATCCAAAGACAAGTCTACAAGAACATCTTGTGTGAAAAAGATAGTTTAAAGAAGAAGCAGTTTCTTGTTTTGCATTATACTTGGTCATGTTTTAGTAGGTTTTGACAAAGAATCGCATCGAGAGAAAGAAAAGCAGCAGATATCTAAGACAGCTTATATGTTTCCTCAAAGAATTTTTGGAGTGTCAATTCAAAGCTACTTGGTATATGACAAGTTGCAGAGAAGTATTTTTCTTCTTTACCTAACTCTTGAGGTAAAAGAGTATTTGTAGCACATGTTGGAGACTTATAGTGAGGTTTTTTGTTTGAAAAAGTTACCTCATATTCAGTATATTCAGTATACTCGGAAAATTCAGAGTCTTTTAGGAGGAAAATTCAAAAAATTCAGTATTTTCAGAAAAATTCAATTTATGTCTCCTAAATCTACAAAGTGTGTGTAACCAAAGGAAATTACTTGGTGCATATGCACATCAATGAGAGGGGCGGTGTGTCTGACCATTATTCAGACGATGCAAATGCAAAGAGTGCATGTCTCTCTTGTTTTGATCCCTTGATTTTCAGTTCTTCTCTATTCCACCCTTTTTCTTTAGGTCAACCCCATGAATGTTATATGAATGCCACTTCATTCTAGTTTATACATGAAAGAGTCATCTAGTGGCATGCCCATAAATGCATGGTATCTCATGTATATGTATGTTGAACTCCATGTATGTCTCTCTCATTCCATTTGCCAATAATTTAGATTCAGGTTTCCTTTTTCATTCCGTACATGTGAAATCCATGGCGTCATGTAATGTGGATTGCAAAAAAAAAAAGAGTTTTCGTCCCATCAATTAGAGAGTACATATATGCATCTATGTATCTGAGTGCATATGTCCCTCTATTCTCCTCACTTCACTCATTTTCTCCACCCTCCATCCCTACTTACTTTGTTAAGCCTAAGAGTGTGCATGCACGTGTCCTACAGGAACAAGGAAATACTACAATAACTCAATGATCATAGAAAAGCTTCAACGTATAAATGGAGTAAGATCGTACCTTTTACCTCCTTTTCCGTTGAGCTGCCTTATGTGTGTGCAAAGTGAGGTTCTTTTATGGGTTACATATCATACTTTATGAAATTACATTTAAGAGAAGTATGCCCAAGTGGATGTTGTTGCTTTATTGCACGATTGTGTTAAAAGGGAAACCATCGTAGTTGACATATGCTGCTGATCGTGGCAGTCTCTTGAACCCATCCTTCCTGTAGAAGGTTCAATCACCAACAATTTCAGCCGTCCGCATGGTAGAAAAATGTTATTTGCTGATCTATTACACTTGATGAGACTGCTCTGCAATGCCGATAAAGTCCACCCCTATGTAGCACTGAGTCAAAAAAGAAACGCCATCGGAGGCTTGAGGGCGTCTCTAGAATGCTTGAAAGGCAGTCCCTCCATCACTTTCAGTGATGATCGCTTCAAGAAGCTTCAAGCAGAATAGCCCCACGCCATGAAGGAGAAGTCCATGACTGCCTATATATACCTTGCAGAGCTCCTGTTCTAACTTGTAACGGCTGCCGAGCTGAAACAATCGGTCTCAACGCTTTTGTTTTACCTTTTTCCATAGCTATTTGAGGAGGAATAATGTGGAATACCGCTGTATTTGTAATCGAAGAAGGAATTCTGCCCGTTATATGTGAAACAGTAGTCATGTCGCCTGCATTCAGTACTTCCTACCCAGAAAAAATGAGGGAGAAATTTTAGTTTGCGTACAAACTTCGGTCCAACGACGCAGAGACAACCGCTGACTAGTCCAACGGGATCATGATAATGTTTTTCGAACAATAACCTTTCTCATGCTTGTTATCGGCCTGTAGTGGCGTTGCGGCCCATTCCAGCATTAGCAACAAGAGGGAGTTGTAGGCAACATGTTCGTCGCAGAGAGAGAGAGAGTTACTGTGGATTCACAGTGAGCGGCAGCAGCGAATTATGCTGACTATTTACATGTGGCAAACACACCCAACGGATCATTCCAGTCATTTATCTCTCCAAATGTATGTATGTGATGTTCGACATCATCAACTGCGCCATGTTCTACATCATCGACTGCGCCATAACTACACAGATCGATAGAACATCATCGACTGCGCCATGACTCCACAGATTGAGAATCTCTACATAGATTCGAGCTTAATCTCCCGTTCACTTGTTTTTTCAATCAATTGAAGCAAAGGAGATTAAGGTTCGAATGAACTTCCTCTTTTTTAAAAAAACAGAGATTCGTCCCAAAAGACATCAGCTCATTCCGGATCCATTTAAGAGTGTGGCAACCTCTAACCCTCAAAACGAAATAAGCATGAGTGAAACATGATCAATGATTCTGATGATTTTTAATCTCATTCAAATGCTACATTGTGTGAATTGCCTAAGGCAGAGGAAATGTTGCTCAATAAAAAACTGACCAAAAACCTTGCTTGTGCTTTGGAAGAGTCTAAACTCACCCTTAGACAAGGGAGCGCCACTTGAGAGAGAGAGAGAGAGACTTTTTTGTTTAATGGCTATGTTTTTTTGTCAAAAAATGCTAATAAAAATTTCTTCTCAAATGATAAATTCAAATTCACGAATTTTTTGTAATTTTTATATGAAGACACCTTATAACGATCAACACTACCATCAACTTGGCATTTGAAGCTATAGACCCATTTAGTATCAATAGTCTTCTTTCTATGAGGCAAGTCGCATAAAAACTAAGTATTAATTTTCATATAACATCAAACTTTCTATGAGGAAAGTCACATAAAAACTAAGTATCATTCTTCATATAACATCAAACTATTCTTCTTTCTATGAGGCAAGTCACATACAACCTAAGAATCATTCTTCATATAACATCAAACTTTGAATCCATAGCAACCATCCATTCTTTTTTAGTTATGTGCTTCATAATAGAAAATAGACTCATTCTCATCCCAAAGGCTAGAAACAACCATTGCATAGCAATTTGATGGAGCACCATGGAAGTCAAAGCAAGTATGAGAAGGCAAAAATGCATCTAACTTACTATCTCTCAAAGTCTGCACCAAGCATTCTAACATAGATTTTGCCTCATCAATATCTATTCATGAGTGATTGTATCATGAATAACTGCATAAAAAATGGAATGATTTGTATCTTCATTCAAAATTTGCATAGACTTAGAATTTGCCTCACTAAGAGATACATTTGACTATCCACTAGTGAAAAAAGGAAAAAATGTGTTACACACATCCTTTGAGCTCATAGAATCTCCTAATACATGAAACTAACGGTTTCACCGGTTTCACCAAATTATATGAATAAAATAAAATCCATTAATTTAGAATTCCAAAGTTAATAACATGCCCCATATTTGGAAGAGCAATCGGTCTCAGTTGATAAGAAAGAAAATAGACATGAATGGTCAATCATGTGTCTCATCAGTAAATGACAATAAGCATGTTCCATGTGAAAATCAGAACACATGCATGGAATATGAACACTCGATATTATTTCTATTTGATGTTATTGTGATGATATGTAGTAGTCAAATTATCATAATGTGGAGTAAATGAAGTCTTATGAATCTGTTCATTCAAAGTGACATCATTATTCTAGTAATTGAACATGTTTGTGTATCCCATAAGTGATATCCAAACTATCCATCTATTCCATGTCCAATAAAAATTCACTTACTAGATTTTTAGTCAAACTTTTATCTCAAGCTCCTTGGAAGATGGTATTCTTCAAAATCAAATACTCAATTGTGATCATATTGTGGCGATTTCCTTGTCTATAACTCTTGTGCCACTTTCACGCCTTTGTTAGTATTAGGTGAAAGCATAATCACATGAATTACAGTCAACATTACTTCTACCCAAAAGCCTTGTGAAAGGTTTGCATGATGCAACATAGAGACCAATCCATCGTGAACATTTCTATTTATCCTTTTTGACACACCATGTTGTACTAGGGTATAAGGAGGTATAAGCTCTCTGCAAATTCCTCTTGACTAACGAAAATTTTTGAATTCATGTGAGGTTTCATCACCTCCATTATTCAAATATAAATCCTTAAGCTTAGTCCCCTTCTCAATCTCTAATGAAGCAATCTATTTTTTGAAAATGGAGAGTACCTCATCCTTGTATTTGATAGGATACACCCAAACCTTTCTAGCAACATCATCCATGAAAGTGACAAAGTAAAGACCACCACTCCATGATCTAGTGGGCATAGGACCCCACAAATCTATATGAACAAGATCTTATGGCTGAATTGAAGAGTCAATGTGCATTTCATATACTTCCTAGATGCTCACAAAATGAAAATTAGAGAAAGATATCACATAAGAGTAGCCAAAATGAGAAAATTTTCCATTCCACTATGAGATACTTGGTTCCCATATACAAGTCATAGATTATAAAAATTATTTAGTGACATCTATCAAGTTTCTGAGCTACAAACAAAGAGTAAAGTGAGCTAATTTTGCATTCTTTAGCAATAACCATATTGCTCTTTGATATGGGAAAGGACTAACCATAAAATTTTGTTGAATCTACAATGAAGGTCGCCAGTTGTAACTAGGAGAATATAGCATCAAACTCATTTAGATGAGTAGCAACACAATCTGTGTCCTTCATGCAAAGGTCATATAACTTTCTCATCAAACACATTTTATTTGATGTCACCTCTTTTTCATATGTATTGCATAACTTCTTCCAAAGCTCCTTTGCACTTTCACGGTCTAATACTATAAAGTAAACATTATCTGCCAGGTGAAATTGAATGGTAGACCTGGCCATTTCATCTAACTCATCTGAATCATCTTCATCCATGTCAGCACGCTTCTTTGAGATTCCATTTGCTAGCTTCCATTGCCTCCTCTGAATCAGCACATCTTTAATCTGATTCTTTCACAGAGCAAAGTTTGTGCCATCAAATTTTTGGATCTCAAAATGATCTTTTCCTTGCAAGTTGTAGGTCCACCTCGAAACACTGGCACTAGACCCTGATCCACCAGACATGCCTGAGAGCTCTAATGCCATGATGATAGAGAATTGAATAGAATGATAATGGAGTTAAAAGAGTCCAAACACCACTAAGGCTAAAAAGGGACGACCAAGTGTCAAATTTTGGGAAAAAAATCAGTAGTCTTCCAAGAAAAATGAATTAATGAATAGTAATGACCAACCAAAAGGTTTATGTGAGAATAAATGTGCTCACACCAATAAGTGTATCAAGGAGTAAATCGACCACTGTATAGTTGACAAAACTAAAAAATCTAGAAAATATTTGGCAAAGTATCCTCTGCAAAATGGGCATATGACCAGTGTCAAAATCTCATAAAACTACAAGTACTATCATGTTAACCTGCATAGTGAATCATTGACTCCACTGCATATAATCAATTATGTGAACGAAGCCAACTAGGTTTATTGAGCACCTATGAACAACTATCATACATCTCCTATGGCGAGGTTAGGTAATTCTTCCACTTGCATCACCAAAGAGACCCCAACATCTCAATGTCTCCCAGTTAAGTAAACCTCACCATGACCCTCTTTATCAAATGTAAAAGACTTTATGAAAAAAAGTAATTGCTATATCAATGACCACATGGATGTACATAAGTGGTATCCACAAAAGTGTACATAGTGTGTATTTGCTCAATATATGCAATAAAATGGCACTGAAAGGCTGAATTCATAACCCAAACACTGTCCAACAACACCTACAAGTGTTTATCAACTCTGTTCTTTAGGCTCAAAAAAGCTGCATAAACTTGCGGTGGCTGCTCCCACCACAACTAGAATCTTTGAAGAAACCTACAAATTTACTAGTGTAGCTGAAAACATAGCCCCAAAAGGTGACCATTCATTGTTGAAGAAGTACAAAGAGCATTAATCTTGATGTTCTTAAACCTGTGTAAGAAGAATTATGCATGAAAGTACTCCAAAATCGCTCCAAGAATCATCCCAAAAATGCTTCAAAATAGGCTTTGAAAGCAAAGAATGAAGTTTTGAGGGCCGAAAACATGCTCAAGGTAATGTTAACGTTAGTCTTTCCCCTTCTTCAGACACCACATGAGTGTAGCTTAGTGGCAAGAGATTGTTAGTTAAGCGAGCTCCAAGGGGAACAATATTGGGATGGGTGAGCTCTTGAGAAGTAATGGGAACCTCTGTCTTTCTTGATCATTGAGGTCCTCCCTCGCACGCAACCAATGGCACCAACAGTGACTTTCGTGACTAAGATAACAACATATTCCAAGGTCTATGCCTTGGTTGTCACCTTAGTCATAAGTCTTGGGTGGGTGGGCGGGTGGGTGGGTGGGTGCTTGCTTTGTTTGCACAAAAGGAACAAGGCTTTTGTGTTGAAATTCTTAGATACCAGTGAAGTATTTCTATGGTGATGCACAACGGTAGGCTCTCCTTCTTGAGAGCTCCGACTGCAATACCTTTGTTGTAGAAACCCAAACTTTGGTGCTACACACAGTACTCCACACATGTGGTGCAGAATACATAGAAAACACACAATACACAGACCACCACAAACACAAATTTCTTAGGTCATACAAATGCGGTCAAACTTAGAGTCTATGGGTGACCAATCCACTATATGTTTTATAAGAAACATATACAAAAGTGTCAATCGGCCATTCGACCTTTCACATGGACACTAACGGTAACAAGCTTGACACTTCCTTATACATAAGTTCTAGCTCCTTGTTCACCACATCACTCCAAGGGGGGATTTGTTGATATATTTTGATAGTGATGTGTGTGAGTGCACTTAGGACCATTGAAGCACTTTTTTCCCTCTTTAGGAGGTTTTTCTCCCCTGGCTTGTATGTATTGTGTGTTTGTGCTCCAAGCTTCTTCTTCTTCCTTGTGTTATTTGCATGCTTCTGCATACCTCAAACTCTGACACTATATGTTGTGTTATTGTAAGCAAATTGAAGTCATGGTAGTTTCTCATCCTAATTAGTTGGATTGTATAGTGAATAACAACGTCATAAATCAATAATAGTGCTATTTGTGGCTTCACTTTGCCCATTATTTTCAGGATGAAATGTAGAATTGAAATCCATTTTTGAACCTAAATTTTGAAATAATGCAACCCAAAAATGATTGCAAAAATGACCATTGTGATTAGACAAAATAACTTTTGGGAAAACATGATGGGAAAATACTTTTAGTAAATAACTTAGATGCTTGAGGTGTAGACAGTATCTTTTTATAGGGAATGAAATATTCATGTTTACCAAACCTATCCAAATCATGTCATTATGAGATAGAGTAATAGGAAGACTAAAAATAAAAATCATACAAATCTATTCCCATGGTTCATTGAGAATAGGTAGTGGCATTAAGAATCCAAATGCTTTATGGTGATGGCATTTAACATGTTGACACATAATATGTTGGGAGACATAATGGGTAATATCTTTTTCCATATTTCACCAAAAGAAGAAATATTCACAAGAAAAAAGAATGCTTGTATGTATCGATTGTTGATAATATGAGAGTGCATCTCCCTTTTGTATGTAGGAGACACTCCATCTCTATTTCATTTCCATTTTATATTGTATCTCTTTTATATTTGGGTACCTTGCCATTTGCTTCTACCTGTGTATTCATTCTCCTCCAAGGGGAATTATCCCACATATGATGTAGTTTGGAGAGCCCCCCATCAAGTGGGAGGTATAGTTTGTATACTTACTCTTAGGTATTCTTTATCATCAATTTTTTGTGTATTTTGCACCCCCTGTGTGGAGTAGTGTGTGTGGCATCGACGGTCGGTTTTCTATTGCAAGGGTATTTTTGTGGAGCTCTCAGTAAGGAGAGTCTACCATCATGCCTTGCTATAGGAATACTTCATCAAAGAGTGTTGGAGTTTGAGGTCTGTGGAAGCACACGAACAACACAAGGAAGAAGAAGAAGAAGCTTGGAGTACAACACACAATATTGAATGTATTACCACTAGAATGTACAAAGATAAGTAACCTGTTAAGGCAATAGGCATATATACAAATTGGAGGAAAAAAACCTCCTAAAGAGGGATAAAAGTGCCCGGTGGTCCTAGAGTGTTCACACACATCACTACCTAAATATATCTAAAAGGAAGTAAGCCTAAAGCTTTGTGGAAAGCTTCAAACTTCTCCCTAGGTAGAGCCTTCATCAAAAGGTCTACAATGTTCTCCTGTGTGGGCACATATGCCAAGCTAATCTTTCCAACAGAGAACCTCTCCTTGACATAATGATAATGCACCTCAATGTGCTTAGTGCGAGCATGGGACACAGGGTTCCTCGCAACTGCCAATGCGCTCTGACTGTCAGTGAAGATGGTGGTGGTAGAAGACTGATCAATACCCAAATCAAACAAAGAGGCACTATGAGAGCCTGAACAAGTACGGAATGACAGAGGTGCATCTAATTTGCTGTCACACAAAGTCTGCACCAACCATTTTGGCATAGTTTTTGCTTCCTTGTGTTGTTCACGTGCTTTTGTAGACCTCAAACTCCAACATTTCTTAGCTAAGATCTCTTCACATCATATTGTCAAAGGTTTACCCAAGATCACACAAGTGGAGTTGAACTACCAAGCATGTGCTTAACATGCATTTACCCCTTTGCCTATGAAAGCATGCATTTCCTCATCTAAACCCTTATCATTAGTCCATGCCTATCTTTGTGGACCTATGCATACACCATAACTAAGTGGGTCACTTTACTTCTTCTTGATAGTAGATGAATTTACTAGGTAGATGGGTTTATTCACTAAAGCATAAAGAGGATGCACTTTCCAAGTTCAAGGAGTGGACACAAATAGTTCAAGAACACTTTTCTAGTTCTTTGAAGACCATCTAGATCATATGGAGATAGTGTCTTTGTCAACCATAACTTCTCCAAGTATTTGAAGCAACATGATATTTAGTACCAAGCAAACAAGAATACTCAACAAGCTATTGCTTTACAAAAGATTCAAAGTGTGATCCAAATGGCCAAGACTATGCTTCATCAAAAGCAACTTCCACTAAAGTTTGTTGGAAAACAATGTCCCAATAGTCCACATAGCTGGCAGTATTTAGATAGTATAGCTATTCAATTTAGTCTGTGTACAAGTAAAGCCAGTAGGCGACGTGGCTAAGCCATGTGACTCCTAATGCGCCCACGCGAGTTTCGATCCCCGCTGCCAGCGTTGTGTAGAAGGAAAGAAGCTTTTGTTTTTTATAAAACAATGGACCAAAAGCGACGAACAACGAACGCGTATGTTTTTCCAAAAAAAACGCAATGGATGGCGGAGAGATTTTCGTATGCGATCGTAGAAGTTTTTATGCTTTATATTGCTTTTCAAGGGAACAAGAATACTATATAAACAAGTGCTTGGCTCACTTGTATGTATCCTTCACCTAAGATCAACACAAGCTTTTTAGAGCTTGGACCTCAGTAGAGGTGGTGTTTCTTCTAGCACATGGGGCAGCCATGGTGCTAACTTGAAGCATGTTGAGGAGCAGCTATGGAGTTCTTCTTGGTGATTCTTCTTGGAGAAGATGAAGGGTGTGCTAACACTCTAGCTCATGGAGAGGAGGTTATCTCTTGTTCATGGCAAGAAGACTTGGTCATTAGCAGCTTGATGGTGAGGATCGCCCATCTACATGATGTATTTGAAGATCATCTTCTACAAGAAGATGTTAGGTTGAAGATTATCTTCTACAAGAAGATGTCTGGCTACTTCAAAGACATTGGATGGGACCATCTACATGATTTTGAAGATTATCTTCTACAGGAAGATATTAGGTTGAAGATTGTCTTCTACAAGAAGATGTCGGGCTACTTCAAAGACATTAGATGGTGATTAACATAAGATTCACATCTTATGTTAAGTATTCAGGTACATATTCTCTTTATGCACACAGGTACTACTTGAAGTTTATGGAGGCTTTGGCGTTCATATCAGGAGGAGTCCTATTTGGCATAGGTACAAGAGAAACAGTATGTATATGCTTTATGCATATTTTGATGAGGTATTTGAGAAGGTGTGTTCACATGAGTTTGAGGATTTCCTGCAGCAAACTTGTTAGCATTCTATGCTACTTTATAAGTATGTGATCTTTTCGCACACGTATCTGACTTAGGGTCTTCCATAGCCTAAGTTCAGATGAGGGTTTGTTGACTATCAGTTTCACACTGATCCTTCCTCTTTCAGTCACTCATATTCACTCTTCTATAACCTATAAGGTCACACATCTCATGTATATTCAGATTACTGCCCATACATCTGAATATGTTTGTTACATTGTACATTCACTCATTCATCTATTTCTCATCACATAGAATGGTTGAGAATTTTGCTCCCACACTGTACATTGAACATTGGTATATATGATACTATGAGTAAGCGATGGCTTACGTAACACCTTACACATGTCGTCTATTCTTTCTCTATCTTTGTCTCATCATTTGTATGATTAAATTGTGATATGTTCATGTTTTGTCAATATGGAAGATTGCTGGAATTAATGTTGTACATGATTGGAACTATGGAACCATGGACCTGTGACATGAGCCTAAGGGCCTACCTCACTTCCAACAAAGTTTTGGGGAGAAACTGTATATATAGCAGTACATATTTTCACACGTTTTAAAGAACCAAACTCCATTTGAGGCTTACTTTTAGAAGAAATTGAGTGTGAGTTATTTTAGAGTCTTTGATGCTATGTGCAAGTCCATGATGATGATCAGCCTAAACAGTATATTTTCATTGGTTATAGTGACTGTCAGAAGGCATACAAACTCTATGAACCTAAGAGTCACTCTGTTACAGTTATTAGAGACTACACCTTTGATGAATACTCTAAGTGTTCATCCCTTTTGGATTCTTCTCACGATCTAGATCCTCCCATTTCCTCTTCAGAGGGGGATCATTACACTATCAGAAAATCACACACTGTGGAGCACGCTCTATTTGTACATGACTTTCTAGATCATGGTACAGTTTTGGAGCATGAGGACTCAGAGATATAGTCTTAATTTACACCTCAGATGGCTACACCTTCTAGCATACCATCAAATGTTTTCATTTCCCCTCAGCTTCAATTGGGCTTTACTCCACGATTAGTGACTTATCATCTTCCATTCTCTTCAACAATCCACTTACCTCATATACAATGACATTCTAAGCATATAGTTTCCATTCCTAGAGTGCAACACTTTCCATTCTCCACAGGATACTCTCGGATTTACATGGATACATCACTCATTTGGATCTTTCGCTAATCCATCTTCTCAATTCAGAGGGGGCTTTTATGTTCCTACCGACAAATATCAGGACTTTGTACACTCCATGGAGGACTACAATATATAGATGTAATACCACATAATTATGATGTCATGCTTCATGTTTTACACTTCATTCTTGCAAGACCTACTTCTTGGTGATACACATCTCATGTGGATACTAGCAAAACTTTGGAGGTTCCCATCTACCACATGGAGTCATCCTATCTATGTCACATGGAGGTGATCTGATCCAGTGCAATCTTATTCCATTCCTGTACTTCATTGGTGGCATATCTATGGAGCATATGCTTGATCTAGCTGGTAGAAATTTTATGGAGTACTTGGTGATCACACATGATCTCACTTGGAGGCTATGGATTTCTACATGGAGACTTTTCTTATTGGTCCTCACATTCTTGCTGCTTCATCCTTCGTGGACATTTCTCTCATATCCTAGCAACCTCCATATTCTATGAAATGGACATGTAGAGGGGTGTTGAGAATATGAGAGTGCATATCCCTTTTGTATCTAGGAGATACTCCATTTTTGGTTCATTTTCATTTTATATTGTATCTCTTTTGCAGTTGGATACCTTGCAATTTGCTTCTACCTGTGTATTCATTCTCCCTCAAGGGGAATTATCCCACATATGATGTACCTTGGAGAGCCCCCTCCAACTTTATATAAGGAGGGCCTCTCCCCCCATTTGTACTTGGTTAGAAGCTTGAGGAGCCTACTCCATGCATTTGGCAAGCTCACTCTAATCCATGTAAGTTTTCCCATTTCGTGATCTACTCACGTTTGAGTCTCACATTCTTTCTTTTTGTGAGTACACTCTTCTTTTCATTTTGCTTCCGTGCATATACTCTCTACACAGATGCCCCATATAAAGTGTTTCATGTATTTATTCTTTCTCTAAACTAAGAGAACAAGTGCTCCAAATGGAGATGGAGAAGAACTAGCCCTTATAAGTCCTTTTTGAAGTACATCCTTAACTTCGTTTTCTATTTCTTCTTTGTGAAAAGGGACATGCCTATAAGATGCTTTATGAGGAGGACAACTACCAAGATTTAAATATATACTATGGTCAAAGGATCCTCAAGATGGTGGTAGTTTCAAACCATAATCGGACATAAAGAAATCCTTATAAGAAACCATAAATGGTTTATGTGCATTAGAAAGTGTATGCTTATAATCAATTATACCATTCACAAAAAAAATACATAAATTTTAACCTTTTCTAAATGCACGGTTTAGTTGAGTATAATTAATTAATGAAAATGTTTGGAGATCATGCAGTTAAAACAAAGAAATAAGTTGACATTTAAAATAAAAAGTATGTATGCATATGATAGTGATGTTATATGAACCTCTATTTACATATGAACCGATGCAAATTTTAACATCATGCACTTCACTTGTGACATTATATCAACTTCCTTGAAATGTGGCCTTATCTTTATACATGGAAGGAGAAGACTTTAATTTGAGTTTTAACACTAAAGTATGTGAAACAAAATAATGAGAATTACCATCATCATGTTGAATATTAATAATCCTATTATTAATAGTATCCGACATGCAAAGTAAAGAATGAATAGTATTTTTGTGACCAAGGTACTTAAATCCCTTTCCAATGCTTGCTCTATCCAAATAGGGTGAGCTTCTTTGTGAACTGCCTCCACTTGCATTTTGGCTGCAACGGGTTTCATATTGAGAGGCCACAATCTACACTTTGCTTTAGTATGTCTCGGTTTTCCACAATCCCAATAGGTAATACATGGTCACTTTTGTGAATATCCACTGTTGAAGTTTAAAGATTAGGGGGTTTGGTAGGTTGGGGGATGAGGCTATGGATGCGGTTGAAACGTTGGAATGATGACCTCATGGAAAACTAGGATAAGGAGAGGTAGTAAAACTATGCTTCAAAGGAAAATTGAGTTTGACGAGGGGTTGTCATTGACATAATTGTTGCAAACGAATTGGCTTGGTAATATATTGAAACTCTTTCTCTGCATCATGAGCAAAAGAAATAGCTTCATAAAGAGTTATGGGCCACATTGTATGGAGCTTGGCTTGGATCCTTATGTCCAAACCATCTTTGCACTTCCTCTACAAATTATCTTTAAGAGCTATCTCGAGCATGTGAATGAGTAATATGCATTGTCAAAATCGCTCAGTGTTGGAAACAATATCACCCTCCTTCCATGCAAAAGTAGTCCATGGATGATGAGCATGTAAGTAAAACTCAGGAGGAAGAAAGAACTCTTTGATCTTCTCTTGAAATGCCTTCCATGTTGTGGGACAATTTGAACTATGTAGTAAAACCTTCCACAAATGTTGATTCTTCACGAGTAAATAATTAGTGTCAAACTTGAATTTCTCATTTTTGAAATAAGATTCATCTGAATAAAAAAATATCAAATTGAGATAGCCATGGAAAAACAAATTGATCATCTTTACACCCATCAAATCATGAGAATTGGAAATTATTTGTACCAACCTTGGAATGCATGCCATTTTGCTTGAGTTGTAATCATTGCCTTAACCACCTGAACAAGCTTGTCATCTTTAGTGTGCATCTTTTGAAGTAAGGCATCAATTTCTTTGATCTCATTTTGGGTGCCTTGGATTTCATGTGGAAAGAGCTCCAATTGTTGTTTGATCGATATTCTTCTGTAGCTTTTACCTCTTCGAAATATTGTATTTTACCATTTTTCAATATCATTTCTTCTTCTTGGTCCTCTTCTGTTTTTGATACCTTTATCATTTGTATTCCTATGTGAAAGACATAATATCCTTCTTGATTTTGGAATTTCACTCCCACATACTCATCATTGGCTAGATCCATGGTAGCCAAAATCTGGTTCCAACCATAAGGCTCAAATTCTTCATCTTTGAATTTTTGTGGTATATAGCTCTCATCCTGTAATTTTCTCCCTTCTACACAATCTTCTTTTCTTAATCTTCTTTTTCTATTTGTAAGGTTTCTTATCACATTGCACTTCCATATTGATGATTCTGTTTCATTCTGATCTTCAATCTCTAATTCTTCATTTAAATCTTGATTTTGATGTATTTTGAACCATTCTTGAGGGGACATGTCGCAATATTGACCATTTCTTAGATTCACTCTGGTTATCCTTCCTTTGCTCTGAAGATATAGGCAATCATTACCCCAATCTTGCACAATTTGCATTTGTCTCATAACTGGTCTTCTTAGGATGATTTCATATGAAGTGGATTGCGGAAATTCAACTATGGCAAAGGTATGCTCTATTTACTATTCCACATATTTCCACAATCACCTTTTCCCATATTCCTAGGGGTTTTTCTATATGTCCATCTGCAAGTTGTAATCTCATTTTAGTGGGTATTAATTCATTTTTTCCCCATCTTTCCCAAGTTTGTTTAGTCATGATGGCCACACCTGATCCACTATCCAATATAGCTTTGGCATGATTTTTACCAAATTGTATTCTTGGAGTTGAGTTTCCTTCTTCTCCTTCACAATATCCTCCTATTTTATCAATAGGAATGTACAACAACTCCTCCAAATCTTGTTGCTGTGGATCAAAATTCTCTGGTATTGCTTCCCCTTTTTCATATTGTGTTGCAGGTGAGGATTTTGTTTTACCAATTCTTCCATTGTGGTGTGGTATAAAATTGTACATTGCTTGTCTATATTGATTTGGAAGGTTATTTGTGCATTGTCTTCCAGATCAAGAGTTTTCCTTGTTTCTGTTGCATTTGCTTCCCCAACTGTTGTTGGACAATTGTCAGGTTCCCTCATTTTAAGTTGTGTTTCTTGTATGATTTGTTTGCATCTTTGCATTCGTTCATGCTCTAAATCTGGCATAAGGTAAGCCATTACATGGTCTATAGGATTTGGTCCCTCTTGAATTCTTCCCTTATATGCTCTCATCAAAGTTTCCAAACTTTGTGAATTTTTTGCCTCTTGCTTAGTTGGTTTATTCTGAGGTTGACTATTGTTTGACTATTCTATAATCTCTTCTTCCAATTTTTTTCCATTTCTCATTTTTTTTCTCCCATCTCCCTTTTTGTCTATTTTTCTTTTCCTTTGGAAATGAATTCTTCTTTTGTTCCTTAGTTGTTTCTTGTTGTTTAGCTTGTGCTCTTGTTATAGCATTTACATTTACTTGATCTTGGTCACTCAATTCTTCTTGCTCCATTATGTTGACTGTTTTTAATGGTATGTTATTAGATGTGTTCCGTTGTTTTTGAGGGTTTCTTGGACAATCCTTTATTAGGTGTTCCCTGCCACAATCCTTGCAATAAGCTCCTTCTACTCTTAATGCAAGAGGTTGTGGACAGTCTCTAATGAAATGTTCTCCCCCGCATCTATAACAATTTATCTTTTGACTCCCTTTGAACTGAGATTTTTGATTGGACATATAATTATTGGTTATGTACATGAATGTGGCTATATCCATTTCAATTCTCCCATTTCCCAAATCTAGGGCTTGCAGTTCTGGTTCTCTCAGCTCATATCCTTCCCACTCTTCCTGATATCCTTCATTCCAATAATAATCTTCTCTGTATGGTGATCTTAATCTTGAGCTTTCTTCTTCTATTGGTGTGTATTTGACTGGTACCACATTTGTTGGTAATGGTGGTTGTTGCCCAAGTACAGGTCTTGGTTACTCACCAAATCCAGATTCTCTTTGGTTCACATATTCTCTTTCCTTAATGGGTTGTTTATTGTAAAAGCATTCTTCTCTGGTATGATTTGTCCATTTTCTTTCTAGTGCACAATATTTGAGTGTTTTCCTATCTTGTAAATGCTGTGGTTTTTGATATGGACATTGTTGTACCAAATGATTTTCTCCACAATTATAGCATTTTTTATTTGTTGCTATCCTTGTATTTATCAGATTTGTCTTGGTGCTAACTTCTAAGGCTTTGGCAATGGCCTGTGCTAATTCTTTTGTTGGTGGGATTTTATCTTCATTTGTTCTTGGTTGATCAAATGCTAATAGATCTTGTCCCCGGTTATCCTCTAAGTCTATTGCTTCCTTAACACATGCTCCTAGGTCTGGGCACCTTCTATAATACACCAAGGTCCTTAATTGGGCACTTCTTAATCCTTCTATGAATAGAGATACTTGTCTTGCCATGGATGGTACCTCCTCTCTGGGACATCTGTCAATATATTGCTTGAACCTCCTAGCTGCCTCTCTGACATTTTCATCTTTTTGTTGTTTAAAGCTATGTATCAAGGTAGCTGTGCTATGTTTTATTCCAGTTTTTGAGAATTCCCCTATGAAGGCTTCTAGGAAAGATTCAATATTCGGATACATTTCTTTTCTCAAGGGAATGAACCAAGATAGTGCAGGTCTAGTTAGGGTTAGACCAAATGCTTCAAATTGCACTTTATAATCCTCAACTTCTTCTGCTCTAATTAATTGTCTAAATTCTGCAGCATGAGCATGAGGATCAGAATATCCTTCATATTGACTCTTCATGCATTTGGCTACCTGATAAGCCCTAAGCATTCTTCCTTGATTCTGCCACTGATGCCTCCTTCTAAATGGAAAATCATTAAGTCCTTCTGCTTCTCTTTCAAAAGGGTTTGGGGAAGTATGTATTCTCCTACCTTGTTGTTGTTCAATATTATTGTGAGTTTCATGTTGTCTTGGCAAGTCTGGTTGCCCTAGGTTTTGTTCCCAAGGTCTCTTGTTTGCACATTACCCTAAGTCATTAGAACTTTTTGGGTCTTGTGAGAAGATGTATACACATCCCTGTCTATCCTCATATCTGCCATCCTTGAATTGTGCTACTGGTGTTATATTCAAGGGAACTTCTAAGTTTCTCAATCTAATGACAAACTTATGCATCCCATCCTGATATACATAGGTTCCAAACCTATTTGTGTACATATATTTAAGAATATTTTTGTAATCACCAGTTTCAGTAGATTCATTGGTTTCATTTAAATTTTCCATATTATTTTCTTGCCCAAAAATCTTTATCTTGTAGTTCTCCTATCATTGGTTCTATCTCCTTTCTTCCTAGATCTTGTTTAGAAGGTGTGTACAATTTATTACCAGATCTAAGAATCATTCAACTTACTCACAATCTTTTGAAAAAAATTGTGTTTTCCACAATTCTGTGGTGAGAATCGTGTTTTTCATGATTCTGTGGTGAGAATCGTGTTTTTCACGATTCTGTGGTGAGAATCGTGTTTTTTCACGATTCTGTGGTGAGAATCGTGTTTTTCACGATTCTGTGGTGAGAATCGTGTTTTTTCACGATTCTGTGGTGAGAATCGTGTTTTTCACGATTCTGTGGTGAGAATCGTGTTTTTCACGATTCTGTTCCCAGACAATCGTGATTGCTCACAATCGTTTGAAACAAGATTTTCTTATGAAAATCATGCT